>JAOTRA010090449.1:0-11972 GCA_026260255.1 Pseudolaguvia tuberculata
TTTCTAATCCTGTCCATCCTCGTCACCCCCAATGAAAATCTCAACATCTTCAACTCTGCCACCTTCAGCTCCTCCTCTTCCTGTCATTTTGATAAACAATACAATAGGATGTACTGCAATAACTGCTGTATAACATTTACCTTGGAAATCAGACGACTCCACTTGCGATTGCATTTGCTAATGAGGATGTCTGACTTGCTAGCGAGCGAGACACGGAATGCTAGGCGGATGTTACGGCATTCACTGTGTCGTTTGCTACACTAATTAGAGGTGGACTGTCTTTTCAATCCGAATTTTATCTCACAGCTCAAAGGAAATAAGCAGAGAGACAGCTCGAAAACCTCGTTAGCCGGGACACTCCTAAGTCAAAATACCCTATACTATTATTTGCCTTACATACTCGCCTACTATGTATTGCTTTTTTGGATGGAGCCACTGTTTGTGTGCCGTGGATTAGTGAGTAGGAATCTGTGCCATATTTCATTGCAATGATCAAATTCAGGCCCATTTGGCTTCCACCAGATACCGTGAAATTACCATAGAGAACCTGTAATTACCTGCTGCTTTCGCACAGCGTGATCTCAGTAACTAAAACAAAAAAACAAGAAGAAGATTTAATTCCACAAAGTGAAAGCAGTGAAGTCGAATGCTACCCCCTTTGGAAAGTAATCCCTACTACTTCATCTTGTTAGATTGCCTCGTTTGCATTTTATTATAAACTAATGTCGAAGCTGCGTGCTATAATTTGTGGAAAGATTTTGCACTCTGGCTGCTTAAACATTGCCCTTTCACTGTTATTAGGCTTGTACCTGATTACAGAGAGTGACTATGTAAGATGATGTAAGCGGAATACAGTCTGGTGTGCAGTAATCTATGTTGCAGTTTATCCCTATGGGTTTGAGTTAAATCAGGACACGCCTGTAATTCTACTCCAACCAGAAAACAGCATGGAGATCAGGCGCTTTGTACACCGGGGCATTGTCATGCTGTCCTACAAACAGTGGAGTATTTCGGGGAAGTGAATTTGAGTAAGTACACACTTCCCGATTGTTAAGACATAAATACATATTATGTTATGGATACGGATAGTTTGAATAAAATCGGCTAGTGACATATGATGTTACATACAATGTCGCAAATTTAAAGTTGATTAATGTAAATCATAATTAAAGCATAAGTGACCTCCGGTCAGTAGGTTATAAAATACATTTATAATAACATATTTCTGACACAAGGTCCCGGGTTCAATTCCTGAGCTGGGCATCTTTCTGTGTGGAGTTTGCATGTTTTCCCAGCGCTTGCGTGGAAAAACATGCAAACTCCTCCGGGTACTCCGGTTTCCTTCCACCATCCAAAAACATGTACATCAGGTTGATTGGTGAGCTAAAATTGCCCACTGGAGTAAATTTGTGTGAATGGTTGTTCATCTGTTTGTGGCCCTGCGATGGGCTGGCTAACTGTCTCTCGCCTTATGGGCTCTGGGATAGGCACCAGCAAACCCCCATGACCCCGAATTAGAGAAGAAGCCGGTAAGAAAATGAATGAATGAATATTTCTGACATGCTAAGCAGGTATATACTCATTCATTCATCTTCTAACCAATTTATTCCCTCATTCGGGGTCAGCGCACATAGGGCGAAAGGCAGGGAGACACCCTGGACAGGTCGCCAAACCATTGGGGAGGGCAGTTGTAAACATTCATTCATTCATCTTCTTACCCGTTTATTCCCGAATCCGGGGTCACGGGGGTCTACTGCGCCTATCCCAGCGCACATAGGGCGAGAGGCAGAGATACACACTGGACGGGTCGCCAGTCCATCTCAGGGCCACACATAGACAAACAACCATTCACACACATTCACTCCTATGGACCATTTACAATCACCAATCCACCTAATCTGCATGTTTTTGGATTGTGTGAGGAAACCGGAGTACGCGGAGGAAACCCACACAAGCGCATGAAGAACATGCAAACTCCGCACAGAAAGATCCCAGGCCCGGGATGAGAACCCGGAACTTTCTTATGTCAGGCGACCGTGCTAACCACTACGCCACCGCGCTGCCCGGGCAGGTGTATAGATATTCAAATGTATTTTTGTATAAACATTATTTCTATGTAAGTTTGGTATTCCTGATTAGGTTTTCTTAAATAGTAGCCCAAAAACAATTAGCAAAGATGTTGCAAATGTCGGTGGTACTTTGCATTATCTGTTTGAAATGAAGAAATGAGGGTGCTGGACAGAATAAGGTGAATAAGGTGACAAGATCATAGAAAAATCTTTCATAGGGCTTTGTGCAGAGGGGCAGTGCCATTCCAGAACAATCTTCGGAATTCTGTATAATTCTGTGTTTTAGCCTTAGATATGGTTGGTAGTTAAATAAAATATTTTAAAAAAAGATGTAAAGCTAAAATCATGTCACACACAAGCGATGATGACGGATTTTTTTTTTTACACTATATCATTTAGACTTAAATATGGCACAGATCCCACTCAGTATTCAATCCGACCGACCTCAGACTAACATTTTCCGTTATCGTTCCTTCTTAATGATGAAGCCATCATTTTTGTGGTTCATCTGTGACTTGTGGTTCACAAATTGGATGATGTCATAAATAGTACAGTTGATCCGAAAGCCTTGCTGTATTGACCCAATGTTGAGAAATAAGTGTTATATAATTAATTAATAGTAAAAGTTTGCTTTGTATGGTAGATGCAGGTATGGTGGATAACAGATCCAGTAGCTTCGTTTATATGTTTTTTAGTTGATCAGTCGTAGTAATTTCTGGCTCGTCTGCCGCACAGTCCTCTTTGATATTTTCTACATTTTCAGATTTGTAAAGATGGACTGGCGTCACTTAAGTACTTATTTATGAGGACGTTGGAAGAGTATGTAACTTTAATAGAAACTTTCCGAAGATGACCGTACTTATAGCAGTGCTTCAATACTAAGCATTGAAAATATTTCAATTGCTGCTAACGTCCAGTACGCATGGATGGATACACACTCTAGGTAATCCGATTCACTTGTTTACAGTTTATTTGATTCATTTGTGAAAAGGTTCCATTCCACTCTTTTCAATTTTTGTTCCAAATATGCTATTTAAATGGAGCGTTTTCGTTCAGATTCGATTAAAACAAATACAACCTTTCATGGTTGCCACTCAGAGAAGGGTAAGTTAGGATGATTCTAAGGGCTCACATACATACTTTCTGCCCCCCCACCCCAAAGATCTGTTTTATTAGTGGGAACTGTACCAGTAGTAAGGCAGTAGTATTTTATGTGCACAGTAAGTTCGGTAGTGGCCCAAACTCATTTTTACCCATGGGGTCCAAAGTTGCTAGCGGCACCCCTGCCTAGAGGGGCTACCGTGGGGTATATTTTTCAATATCCCCTGGATTCACTTAATGATTATGGTTTGTGGCTTGCATCTGTTAGGAACAATTAAAGAAGTGTTTTAACCTCTATGGTTCAATTTCTTATCTTTCTGTCTCAACTTTTCTCCCTAATCGAAAATTTCATAAGCAGGTCGGTGTGTCCAATGTCATCTGGACACACCGGTGAATCAGTATGGGTTAAGAACCTACCCAAAACTGGTGAATTCATGCCATAGGAACTGATGAGGGACTCTTTTATAGGGTCTAAAAACATTACAGAACGATATCATCCAGAGGCTTGGTTAACCTCACTCATAAACACATGGTATCAAAGCATCTGTGTTGAAAATTGATGTGTTACAACAGGAAATGGTTTGCAGAAATGAGTCTTTTCATATCTGTTGTTTACACAATTCTACGGTAGGTTTTGTTCCCGTGTCGTCTACGGATCCCAAGCAGCAGTGCTCTCCTTCCTCTGTATAAACTGACCTATGGTTAAACTAATGCATGCCGGGTCTTACAATGCAGTACCTAAGTTGGACCCTTAGGTGTCAATAGCTTGATATTGCATGCTGGAAGTAGTCCGCCGGGCCCTGTTAGTTTTCTTAGCATGAGGAGTTGCTGTAAATGACGGATTAGGGTAAAGAAGAAAACAATGTACACCATTTTGATTTTAAAGTACTGATGTTAAAGATACACACCGTATTTTAACTGTCTGTAGCACCGGCTAAAAGTTGGGTAAAACTCAGATCATGCATGTTGTTCACACTCATGTTCATGTCTGTAAATAGTTGTATTATATGGATGCCTGTCTTGTTTCGAAATATATTTTGCACTGAATGTACCAACGTTTTTGGGTTCAGCGTGATCTGTTTTGTCTGTCTGTCTGTCTGTCTGTCTGTCTGTCTTGACCTACAATACTATATATCCTGCATTTTTAAAGATCCTAACAGCACTCCGCTACTACTGAGATTGGGAAACCCTTGTTCCGGGATGTCGTGACTTCGAGGTTAATCTGTCTGATTGCTGATTATGGGTTTAATTTCAGCATCACCAAACTACCACCACTGGGACCGCTGAGCTGGAACATTTACTACTAAAATGAATGAATAAATTAATGAACATTACATAGTTACGAATTCCTCAGAATAAGAGCGTCTGCTAAGTGCTAAACATTCAGTGAGGGAAATGGTAGTGCAGTGGAAATAGTAACAGACTGACAATTGGAATATCAAGGTATATCAAGAGTTCCTTTGTCTTGATTGTTGCCCTACCCACCCGGATACAGTATTTAGAACATGCATACGATGCACAATAAACTATTTAATTTGTAAAATTATATATTTATTTCATTAACACCTTCTTCTCATTTCGGCTGCTCCCGTTAAGGGTCGTCACAGCGGATCGCTCTTCTCTACACTACCCTGTCCTCTACATTTGCCTCTTTCACCCCAACTACCTGCATATCTTCCCTCACCCCATCCATAAACTTCTTCTTTGATCCGCATATTTGATTTGGCACAGTTTTACGCTGGATGCCCTTCCTAACGCAACTCTACACATTTATCCGGGTTTGGGACCGTCAGTAAGAATGCACTGGCTCGTGCAACCCTAATGGCTGGGTTATTTATTTCATTAAGATATTTCAATAAAATCATTGCATGGATGTAAAATACATTAATGTGGCCTGCGAGAATGATAAAAAAAAAAGCACTTTCAAGATTCACTCTCAATAGTATATAACAAGAGTAATATGGCTGTCTGACTTTCTGTCTCAGAAAAACCTGCACTAGGAACCAAAATTTGAGCAGGTAAGTAGACAATGTAAAAGAACCCAGATTTTGCAGCCAACAACCCAAAGCTTAACCTCTTGATCCACCACTACCATGTAACTAGAAAACAAGCTCATTCTTCTTCTTCTTCTTCTTCTTCTTCTTCTTCTTCTTCTTCTTCTTCTTCTTCTCCTTTCGGCTGCTCCTGTTAGGGGTCACCACAGCCAGCATTATAGTCAAAGGGATCTGGACTTTGAGAGTAAATCCAGTGTGTATGATAAACACAGGATGAGAATGATAGTATTACACAGTACACAGATTTGTATGTCTCACAATACAGCACCAGGATACCTGATCCGATCCTGAGACGGGGTGACTGTGGGTCTGTTTTCCCCTGACCATACAGGAACATGCTGTATTGGGAGAAGAATGCTGAGGATAGAGGTGGCGGGCAGGGGGAAAAGAGGAAGACCAGGGAGGAGGTTTCTGGATGTGGTGAGGCAAGATATGCAGGTAATTGGGGTGAAAGAGGCAGGTGTAGAGGACAGGGTAGTGTAGAGAAGAGTGATCCGCTGTGGTGACCCTTAATGGGAGCAGCCGAAAGGGGAAGGAGGAGAAAGATACAGGAACATGCTGATAGGTGACACTAAATCTCCCCAAAAAGGATCACTGCCACTACTACTGTAAAGGTCATAGGTTCTAAATTCTGAGAAACCTCATCTCCATCACGTTAGGGTTTTTAACTGAATCACCAAGGTCTGCTGATTAACAGCAGGGTTTACATATGGCTCCTCACGGGGAAGTGGTAGCTCAGTGGTTATAATGGGTTAGGACTTCTGCTTAAAAAAGATCATGGGTTAGATTTTTAGAGGGACCAAGTCAGGTGTCACAGTTGTAATAAAGAAAAGACACAAATATAAAGTCTGTCTAAATAATAGTGTGTGCCAAATGCCATATACAAAACCGAACAGGACCTCAATACATAGTTTATTCATTCATCTTACCCATTTATTCCCGAATCCGGGGTCACGGGGGTCTGTTGCGCCTATCCCAGCACACATAGGGCGAGAGGCAGACGCCAGTCCATCTCAGGGCAACACATAGACAAACAACCATTCACACACACACATTCAATCCTATGGACAATTTACAATCACCAATCTACCTCATCTGCATGTTTTTGGACTGTGGGAGGAAACCGGCGTACCCGGAGGAAACCCACGCTAGTGAGGGGAGAACATGTAAACTCGGCACAGAAAAATCAGATGATTCGAACCCGGGACCTGGTTTTGAGGCGACTGTGCTATCCACTAAGCCACCGCGCCGCCCTCAATACATAGTTGTTTATTTATTATTAAAATCATGCACATTTTCTGCGCATATTATTTGCTGTCTCTTTTTACAATCCTACGTCTAACTGTGCGTCATGACGTAAAGTCGGACCCGGAAGTAAGAATGTGTCATTGGTGCAAAAAAAATAAAAAATCCGAATGCACTTTTCAAATCTGTGAGAACGAGAAGTAAGAAGGAAGATCCGATTATATAAAATAACCAAATATTTAATCTTTAAAGAATTAATTCATGTGAGGAATTTATTCCTCATTTATAACGCCTAATTATTGAGGCAAACAACACTAGGCGTGGAGGGACGTAACTATAACGGATAACTTTTTTTTCTCTTGGTTCTTCAGAGGCGGTGAGTCGCGGTTGTTACCCGGTCCAAAAGGTTGTTATTTCCGCCCGAAAGAGAAGCGAGGAGATGTACAATGTCGTGGTTCGTCGCTTAAACAAAGACCAGAATCAGCTGAAAGTCTTCAGATAGTTCACGCTTTCTGTTAGCATTAGCTTTATTCACGGTAAGTTTAAATACACAAACCTGCTCATTTTCAATCTTACCAAGTTATTAAACAGAACAGAAACTGAATAATAAAGATAACATGAACACATCCGGGTGAGTTTCTATATATTTAGGTCAAATTGTGACACAAACTATGAACCGCTGAAACTTCTCGCTGATTATGATGTCATAGTTTTCCTGAGGCTAGCAATTTGTTGATGGATATTACTTGATAACTTCCTCCTTAATCACTTCTGCTTTAATAGTAAACGTTAGAAAATATAGTTTTTAATCTAGCAGGATTTTATTAATCGTTTCCCCCGTGTAGGCTACCTGATGGCCCGGAGGCGGTTAGAGTCCCGCGGGGGGCTGCTAGCGGATATCCAGACGGAGATACTAACCGAGCCGCTGGACTCCCTCTTCCACATCACCGAAGAACTCGGCAGGTTAGCGCTTTACAATATAAAATACAAAGGAAAATGTATAAATATTTATTAATATATTATAATGATATAATATATTATTATATAAATATATTCTTTTAATTTCCCCCCTTCAGATTAGCTGATATTTTTGTTTCATTAAGGTCTATTATATTATATTATTATATTATATTATATTATAGTAGATGTAATAATCTATCTATCTATCTATCTATCTATCTATCTATCTATCTATAACCAGCAAAATGTATACAAATATATAATGTGTAAAATATATAATGTACGGAAATAATGTGGAAAAAGGTGCACAAGCTAGGATAGCTTGTGCACCTCCTGGTAGTCTGGTAGTCAGTTTTTGCTTTATTTTTCTTTAACTATTAAGAATAATTAGTTTTTCCAACGGAAAACAAAGCACGGCTAAGGTGTGACTTGGTATTTGAGTTGGACTGGATATGTGACTGGGTGGTTTTAGTATTTCTCTTGGCATCCTTTACAGCATTATATTTCAGGTAAACTATGTGTATACAGGCAAATGAAATGGAGAATCTATAAAGATTGTGTGTGAGTATAATAAGAAAAGAATATAACATGAAGGTTAGAAATAATGGATTATTCTGTTAAGTTTAAACATCAGATCAGATTACATATAAATCTGTATTCTAATATAAATATATACAACAGATCTCTGGTTTAGATTGTTTCTTTGCTTTTCCTGTTTTAGACAATGTTTAATAGCCCCGCCCTTTTCCCAATAAACGCTACTACAACCCTGTAATCACTACGGCTTGTACATTCGAACATTCATTGTCTGTAGTGTAGGGTGTTATTAAAGCAACATGGCGTGTTGTCAGGACTTGAGCTGCAAACTGACATGGCGATATGATGCAAAAAAGTTCCCGGAGAAACATTGACTCATTTTATTGTGTACTGATCTGTCATATACTGTTAAAAGGGCAATAAAAAGACTTTGACTTGGAATATTAAAAAGAATTAAGCAGGCAAAAATTATTATGACTGGTGTAGTGGATTGGGTTTGATTCCCGTGCCGGGGATCTTTCTGTGATTCTAAATTGTCCATAGGAGTGAATGGGTGTGTGAGTGGTTGTCTACGTGTGGCCCTGCGACGGACTGGCGACCCCCGCCTCTCACCCTATGTGCGTAAAATGCTGTAAATGTAATGTCCAGAGTCTACCCCTGCCTCTCGCTCTATGTGTGCTGGGACCTTGTGACCCTGACTTGGGGAATAAGCGGGCTGGAAGATGAATGAATGAATGAATGAATGAATGAATGAATGAATGCTCATACATACATGCAACAGTGAAGACTTAATTTTAAATCCTCAAATCGCTGCCTTTTTGTTCCTGGTTGGAGTTTCTGTATGACGGAATATCGTCTGTTTTAAAAGAGGATTTGTTTGGTAAATGTTGTTTCATTAATAAAGTCGAGCGCAGGATGTACTGAACTCGGAATGGCATAAGGAAAACTCAAGGACACAATGTAGACCGACTCAAACACCTGTAACTGTATGTGTTATCCACCAAGGACAACTGGCACAAATCCTTGGCAATAAAAGCACCACTGACCAAGTGATTCATTTCATTATTCTTAGAATCTGGTGGACGCTTTGTAAAGTGTTTCCACACCGTTGATTTATACATTTGATTTGATGTCCATTTTTGTTCAAATAAGGCAAATCTTCCAGCATCCCGTACCTGCATCAGTTAGTGCTTCTGTGTGGGGGTTAATGCACTTTCCATTAAAGTCTTGCTGTAGCTTGGTGAGAACGCAAGCGCTCAGACAGAAAAAAAAAGTTGGAGAAAGAATTAAATAATAATTAATATATTTAGTTGTCCAGGTGATTTCAAGGTATTCTAATCAGATAAAACTATTTTCCTGTTCGCTGTGGTGTATTGTTTATATTAAACATCCGTTTTAATTATGATGTAAGTCACTATAAATCTTGCAGAAGTGTGATGCAAATGTGTGATGCAAAAAAATTGCATTTTATTTTATATACCAATAAGTGAGAATTTCTGCTGGCTGTGGGCGGAGTTAACCTGTTGTCACCCTCACACCCAACCAGCCGTGTGTGTGTGGTTTTTTTGTGGCTGGGAGGAGGAAGGAAACTGAAATAGGAAGCAGCTTCAAAAGTACTTTCTGAAAAGAGAAGTAACATGGGTTCTTCCTTTCTTTCTCTCACATTCCTTCACACACACACACACACACACACACACACACACACACACGCGCACACACACGCACCCACATACTTACCAATTGTTAATCCTCAAACATCTGATGATCGGGGCAGATTGGACGTATATGCTTACAACATCTATTCCTATAGCAAAAAGTTTACATCACGTCCTTTTACCTTTGCAAATGGCTTTTGATACGACTGAAAATTTATAAACATTTAGTAACATTCACAAACATTTAATTCTCAAAACAAATAGTTTCTCATTAAAGCTACAAAACAGGCAATAAATTATCATCGCAATTATTTTTGTGACAATTAATCATACAATTATTATAACGAAAATTGCAAGAGGGGCATCTGCCTACAAATTTTATAGGTGGTGCTGTTGAGTTCATTTGCCACACCCACTTCTGTATCGCAGCATGTGACACATTTGTCTCTTGCTGTTGTCTCAAAGTTTATTTGTGGTGGTCATGTGATCAGCGTGTTTTATAAACTGCTTTGAGAGGAAGACTTGAACTTCCTGAACAGTGATTTAACTGTTGGTCCAGTGGTCGCCCTTTTATTCAGCTTATCTGAGGTCCAGGGTTCGAATCTCACTTCTTATTTTTCTTAAACTTTTAAAGGGAAGGTGTTGATCAGCGATAGAATATCAACACCAAAGACACGTTTAATTTTTATTTTTTGTATGTGTTGTGATGTCATTTTAAAAATTATTCCGCTTCTGTTTTCCCAAGGGGGAAGTTTGCGGTGGTGAAGAAGTGTGTGGAAAAGGCGACAGGTAAAGAATTTGCTGCAAAGTTTGTACGCAAGCGCAGAAGGGGTCGTGACTGCAGAGCTGACGTGATCCATGAGCTGGCGGTGCTGGAGGCGGCACGCTGCAACCCCCGAATCATCAACCTGCATGCAGCCTACGAGAATGAGCACGATGTCATCCTGCTGCTGGAATAGTGAGAGCCGAACTCATTTACACCTGCCACAGCCATAGAGCTCGTGTACTTCTGGTTAGAAAGCTGACCTTTTCACGCCTTGTCTCTGCAGTGCGGCAGGCGGTGAGATATTTGACCACTGCGCGTCTGACGAGCTGCTGTCCGAAAGCCAGATCGTCCGTTTCATTCGACAGATTTTGGAAGGTGTCCATCTGCTGCACCAGAGTAACATCGTCCATCTCGACTTGAAGGTTTGCTAACACACCACTACGACAACTGGTTTCAGTCTAAATAACTTAATCGCTTTAAATTCGTGTTCATACACATTTTGTTAGAGCAGAGAATGAATCTGCACTGGATGGAAATATTATGCTTATGACACAGGTTCGAGTCGCTAATCTTTCTTCTTGTCTTTTCAGCCTCAGAACATCTTGCTGACCAGTCTGAATCCTTTAGGGGACATCAAGATCGTAGACTTTGGGTTGGCACGGCGCCTCGGCTCTGCCGGAGAGCTGCGAGAGATTGTGGGTACACCCGAATACGTAGGTATGTCCCAGTTTACACATCAAAACCATCTACACCAAATCCCTGTCCTTAGCAATTGTTTGTTTCAGGAGAGATTTCCATAAGCACAAAAGTACTACCTGAACTAGCAAATCAGATCAAAGCTAATAAAAATAAAAAAATAAAAAAATCCCAATGTTTGATCACAGGTTCCTACCGAATTCTACAATTTTAGTTACTGATTTTGGTTTTTTTTGTATTAACCTCCAGATTTATTTTTTTGTTTTCTCCAGCTCCAGAAATCTTGAACTATGAGCCCATCACGACAGCCTCAGATCTCTGGTACGTCTCTAACGTTTAGCAGAACATCTAATTGTGTCACGTCTCCTTTATTGTTTAGTGTCATTTTATTGGGAAATGAACATGGTGAATTCCTTGTATCTTGGTTTATAATCAGTATATAGACGTTTGTAACATTCTGTTGGTAAACACACCGGTTGCGTATCAGAAAAAAAAAAAAATCAATATCGTAATTCTGACCTGCTCTCGTGTTGTGTGCATGGATTTTTTTTTCTTAGGAGCGTTGGTGTGATCACGTATATGCTGATCACGGGTGAGTCGCCGTTTGCGGCTGAGGACAAACAGCAGACCTTCCTGAACGTCTCACAGGTGAATGTGGACTACGGCAGGGAGGCGTTTGCGCGCATGTCTGAGCTCGCCGTCCATTTCATCCGCAAACTGCTGGTTAAAGTGCCAGAGTGAGTCTGATTCATTTAAATACACACCCTCACGAGGCACTGGGAGAATGAGTGAGGGGATGAGTGAGTCAGGGAGGATGAGTGAGTGAGTGAGTGAGTGAGTGAGTGAGTGAGTGAGTGAGTGAGTGAGTGAGTGAGTGAGTGAGTGAGTG
>JAOTRA010090474.1:0-11970 GCA_026260255.1 Pseudolaguvia tuberculata
GTGTGTGTGTGTGTGTGTGTGTGTGTGTGTGTGTGTGTGTGTGTGTGTGTGTGTGTGTGTGTGTGTGTGAGTCTGTTTGTCCATGTGTGAACCCTGCGATGCATTGGCAACCTGTCCAGGTTGTACCTCTGCCTCCAGCAGACACCAGTCACCCAAAATTAGGAAATAAGAAGGCTAGAAGATCAGTGAAATCAGTGTATTTTGCATGCATATAAACATCAAAAATAACAGGACATCATGTTCAAGTAAATTTAATATTGGAAATAAAAATGAAGCTTAATTGGGGCAAGGTTTCTGACCTATATGGTTACAGGTTGTATAAGCTAAATTCAAATGTACTACAGGTGTCAGAATAACAGCTAACAAGTTTAAAGGTAGCGAACTGGAAATAAGAAAAAAACCCACTACTTTGTTGAGGTCGTTCCCATCCTAGCATGGAAAGAAATGCAGGGTGACACCATGGACAGGCTGCTAGTCCATTACAGGGCCACATATAGACAAACAACGACACTCACACCTATTGGCAATTTAGAATCACAAATTAACCTAATGCACATGTTTATGGACTGTGTGAGGAAACCGGAGTACCCAGAGAAAACCCACACAAGCATTGGGAGAACATGCAAACTCTGCAAAGTCTCCTTGCCTGGCAATCAAACTTTACTCTTCTTGTTGTGAGGCGACCATGCTAACCACCACGACACCCTAACAGCAATATGCTAATTCTAAATAGTACTCGTTTACATGCGGCTGCTGTAGTCTAATCTAATTTGAACAGTTAAACTACATAAGCTATGTATCGCTATGAAAATACATTTACACCATATTCCTACCTGCCCAAAAGAAATACTACAAACACTGGTTAAATAACTAAGGGTCAAAGTGTCTAAAAGATGACAGTCTGTTTCACATTTCATGGAATGATCTATATTACTAATTGAATATGCATTTAGTAAAATAAAAAGCTTTTATGTTCTTGTATTTAAACGTCTTAGTTGTTGTATGTAAAATGAGTCTTTGTATATGTAAGGACAAACCATTATAGGGAATTATAAATTATATGATGCTTACCGTGCTAGGCTTTGATATTCCTTCTTCTGCTTGGCTCTGGTGGTCTTTAAATTCAAGAAACTCTAGACAATCTAGCCTAAAAGAAAAAGAAGCAGAAAAGTACATTTAAAATGATGAATAGGCATACAGAGCCATCTTTAATTACCTCTTTTGTTGTTTATTGTAGAATGCTTTTACAGCATCAGAAATAGAATTCCAAAAACCCTGAAAGTGAAAAAAAAGAAAAGAAAAGAAAATCAAGCTGGTGTCACCTTTAAACAGGAAACAAAATGTTTGTTTTACATGTCTAATTTGAATATGTAACCTAATCTGGTTAATAATCAACACCTGTCTGTTAATATACCATAAAAAGCTGTAATTGACTCATGTATTCACCACTATTACTGATTTGATAGGTTCATCCCAGATTGTGTATGTTTCCATATGTGTAATTGTCTAAAAGTATGTGTCCATAAACTAAAAACCCATAAATTGGTTAAGATGGCGGAAATCTGGATCTACAAATGGTGCTATTTATAAATTTAGTCTGACACATGGGCTCTTGAGGTGTTGGTGTTTGTGTATAAGACACATTAATTATGTGGCAACCTGATGATGTACTTATATTCAACCTCATCTAATGCCAGGAGAGGAGATGTTGGCGGAAGGACAGAAAGTTGGGGGGTATCCATACAAAGGTTAAACACAAACCCTGTACAGCAAACCATACTTTTTGGCAATATTTGCACCCTGGATAACAAACCGGACTATAATCGGACTCCAGCGAACAACATGGCGTGAATTTAGAGACTGCTGTTTCTGATCTGCATGCAGTGATTGTTAAGACAGGCTTGTTTTATGCTAACAGAAATGCAGCTCTGTTCGCTAATACTCACGGTGGTGGAATGAGTTTCAATCAACACAGAATAGTGCGTGAACAGTTTCTAAATACTGTTCATTGCCAACACTATGTGTTACTATATTTCCATAGTAAAAAAAAATGACATGCATCAAAGTACCTCTACAGTTTTTATTCTCAGAATATTCATTTTACCCAGCGCTAATGCCAAGTAGGTGCTTTATGTACTCTAATTCAATTCATCTTCTGTGAAGATCCTTTTGTAGCAAACATCCCATACCCATACAGAGAAAAACCCCGCACCTAGTCAGACTACTACTACCACCACCATCTCGGTTATGCTAATTCCATCTTACAGACCACTTATCAGATGCTCAACATTGCAAAAACTTTTCTTCTGCTCTTTAGGACTATTTTGAGTGCACTGACTGTCAAATGCTTAAGGAAGCTAAAACCAACAGGAAGTCTATTAACCTGGAGGAGTACACAACATTAGTGATCAGTTATATCAGCAAACACATTGATGTTTGAAACAGAAACTATGGATGTCCAGATGTGTGTGCTATGCTGATGTCCATTGCTCTAAAGGCAGAGTCCCTGTACAAGATAGCCCTAAAATTCACAAGGGCCAAAGTGTGCAGACACCAAGAGAATCCATGGCTACTTTCAAGGCAGTGTACACAACAGAGACACTAAACAAGTGAGGTACAGGACAACCTGGCAGCGAGGAAGACCATCCATCCTCCTAGTGAAAAGGTGCTCTGTCTAACCACAGTTGATGCAGGGAAAAGTTTAAGCAATAAAGTCTGCTGGACAACATCCCCAGCAGAGTACTCAGGTACTGTGCAGAGCAAATGGTAGACATTTTCTGTTTAAACTGTTGTTACCATTTGACTAAAAACAAAAACTAAGAAAAAGTCTCCTGCATCAATGACTTCCGACTGGTTGAAGTTCTATGTATCGTGATGTGGTGCTTTCAAAGATTTTTCCTGTGTACTGCATCTGCTATATGTAGTTGAAATGACAAAGCTTCTTGAACTTGAAGAAACATTTTATATTTTTAATTTAAAAGTTTAAGACTAAGGAAATGTGGTAAAACTTTAGAATACATGGTCCATTTAACAATCCCTATGTATGAAGTACTTACTAGTACTACATTAACACAAGTTATATAGAAGAAAGATTAACTAAACAAATGGCATTTGTCACCTTCTCAAATGCAAACTAAACTAATCGGCACTACCCAAGTCTACCTTCGAAAAGTATTGTGCACAGTGCAGTTGTTCCCAGACTGCAAGCATTACTGGCAAGGGGATAATGATATATCACAGTGATGTTATTAAACTCGCTTAAATTTTAGTAAATGTTTGCCTGTGGTACATTGTTCATTTGGAATATTATGGCATTAAAATGTGGGAATGTGTGCGCAATTGTAGAACAAAAACACACCACAGTCTCGCTCTCAATTTTCTTTAGGGAAAGACAGTTCCGCTCCAGCTGAACCAGCTGTTGCATTACAGCATTCTGGAAGCATTCCAAATGAATAAGCCTTCATACGGAAAAACACATTCAAAAACTCATTTATAACTTTTCTTAACTTTTGAAGCAATTTATATAAACCTTCACTCTAATGACATTTAAATGACATTTGCTAGATGTAAAATTTGCCCTCTTTTTTTTAAAAAACCTGTGCATTGTAGAAGCAACAAGACCCCAGTGACCCCAATTAGGGAATAAACAGGTTGGATAAATGAATGAATGAAATATAATTAGCTAGTTCAGATGTTTTTATTAGGTTAAGTTCTGGGTTAAGATTCCTGGTTTAAATAGTCATTTACCTTTGATCATGCACTGTTTTTAGTAATGAGGATACAGTTTGCTGGCAGTCTGACAAAGATTTCAGAGACTTTGTTTCGGTTTTCTTGTACTTGGACTGTAAATGAAAGTGGATAAAATATTCAGCAACTTTCTTTTACTTTTGTATAAACATTTGAATAGAATAAAATACTTACAGAAAAGTGCTCTTTTAGCTGCGTTTTAAATGAATCAAAGGCAGCCTTAACTCCAGAGCTCAACTCCGATTCAGATTCTTCATCTTCCAATAATTCTTGGGATATCGATTCTACACACACACTATTTTTAATTTAGTGGTTTCATATATAAATTGCTTACATAAAATTTTTCATTCATTCATTCATTCATCTTCTAACCCGAATTCGGGGTCACTGGTGTCTGCTGCGCCTATCCCAGCACACATAGGGCGAGAGGCAGGAGGTACACTCTGGACGGGTCGCCAGTTCATCTCAGGGCAACAAAGACAAACAACCATTCACACACATTCACTCCTATGGACAATTTAGAATCACCAATCCACCTCATCTGCATGTTTTTGGACTGTGGGAGGAAACCGGAGCACCCAGAGGAAACCCACGCAAGTGCGGGGAGAACATACAAACAACCTTCTTGTTGTGAGGCGACTGTGCTATCTACTAGGCCACCGCGCTGCACCTTACGTGAAATTATTTATTAAAATTTTAATTTTGGTGAGTCTGTTGCCCTCTATAGGCGAGAGGGAAAATAATTATGCCATGTGGACAGGATTACGGAGTCTTACCTGTGCAGGAGTTATAAGAATGACATGGTGTGCAATATACATACGTTTCTCTTTTTAATTCAATAAACAAATGTTCGAATCATCTGGATCAATTTATGATACTTTTATATTACATTTACATTTTACAGCTTTTAACCACCAAGCCAAATGTGTTCCTACCATTCACACTCTTTAAAGAGGGCGAGACGAACAGTTTTCTGGGTTTTAAAACAGAAAATGAAGGCTCTTCTTCTCCAACAGCACAACCCGAATTCAATACTGTTTGATGAC
Organism: Pseudolaguvia tuberculata; assembly: GCA_026260255.1. NCBI lineage: Eukaryota > Metazoa > Chordata > Actinopteri > Siluriformes > Sisoridae > Pseudolaguvia > Pseudolaguvia tuberculata. The sequence goes on from JAOTRA010090474.1 coordinate 4,794, forward strand.
TATTGATAGAATTCTGAATACCTGTAATGGAGAAGAGGGAGAGAGGGATCACATCCACATAAAACCACTTGATTAAAATTAAGTAAATAAATATTTAACGTATCTTTCGGACTATAAGAGACACTTAAAATCCTTAAATGTTCTCAAAAATCGGCACTGCACCTTATGGTTGTGCTTACTTTCCCCCAAAATTTTGTTTGGTACAACTGTGCTCAAAAATCTGTCGCTCGAGCGCACTTTGCAGACACCCTTCTCCCCGGGCTCAAGTCAAACTAATAAAATGTTACGTTTAACAAGTGATAAATTATCAAACGTGGTATTGGGTAAAATTATATAAAAGATAGTGTTATTTTTGCTTATTGTTTAGAATTTCTTTGAGTTTTCACCAACTCTTGTTCAACAGTTTCAATCTTAAGGCCCTCTCTGAATTTGGCGTGATGATTATTTGACTCATATGGTGAGCTTTACATGATAGCCATTTTTACATATCAATGACAGCAGTTGTTACCGTTAGTCCTATTAATGTTTTTTTTTTAGTCGAGACTATTTTACACGACACCTTTGAGCAAAGACCTGCCACTTCACCGAATAAAGCCACTTTGTGAACAGGTCTTGCTCTTCTATTTGCGCACCAAGTGCATGTCCAGCTCTTTTAGTGGCCCTGAAGCAGCCACACATCTAGTCTCTATAGCTCTAATCTGCGATGCCAGATCACGCCTCTTGTCTGAGACAGTAAGTCAGCTCCCTCAGGTCTGGAAGCCATGGCTGATTTAGCCAGTTTAGAGCGACGAGTATCACCAATGCTTTCTCAGCACTGATCTTAACATAAAAGTCACTGCCTCTCTCTTCCTGTTGAGGTACACATGCCACACCCGAGATGTCAGGGTCTCATAAAAACATCCACACTGATCTGCTAGGTCCTTCTCAACATTGCGTATCTGGCTTATAATAGTCAAATATAATAGTTTTCCTTAGCGGTGGTAGGGTTAAGGGTCTTGCTCAAGGACCCAACAGTGGCAGTCATGAGCCAAGGTCTTTCTTGCCGGTGGTGGGGCTTGAACCCTGGTCTTCCTGGTCAACCAATCAACAACTCAGCACCTTAAGCACTGAGCCACCACTCTCTTCTATTAACACCCAGGGAGGAACACATCAGGGACAAACTGTTTTACTTGTTTCCTAGTTACCATCAACCATTTAAAGCTGCTTTGAGACAATAACCATTGTAAAAAGCTCTAGTTCAATAGTCTAGTTCTAGTCAATTCTGATGAGGGGAAAAGCATACAGTTTAGCCAATGGCTAGTGACACCAGGCCATCTTTAACCCAAGCAGAGAGTGGAATAGCAAGAAGTACAGCTGACAATGCAAGTTCTTGCTCATGGCTAATGGCTCCACCTCTCTGAAGTATCGCCAGGTAATCTAGACAGAACTTGGATGAAGTGCCCCCTTGAGAGTAAATCTGCACCCTAGTTCAGATAACTACGTGGGCAGGCAAAGCTGAAAAATGCCTTTAATGCTGAACATTTTGCAATCTTTAAGTAGCAAAACAAGTGCAGACTGAGATTAACAATCAGGCACTTGCAAGCTACATACATACTTAGCTCATTTATGGTGTCTGAGAACACTAGCTGCTGAGACACTTATGTGGTCATGTGGGAACTGGCATTAGCAGGTCTTCAGCAGTAATTCCTGGTTCCAAGATGCTGTGTGCTACATTGCAGACAAGCCTCAAGAAGCACACCAGGAAGTATGACCAGTCAGCATCATCCAATGCTGCCTTCACATATTCCACTTCTAGGTACAGAACGCAGTGACCATGGCTGTCCAATGGCTCAATCAGACCCACGCAAGAAGCACAATATAAATAAATTAAATCAGGGAACCATTGGTTTATATAAAGCAATATGTAAAATGCCAGTATGAATAAATGTTTCCTTTGATAAATCAACAGGAAGCACACCTGATGCCACTGATTGAAATCAGTATATCCTGACTTTTGTTGGTGAAGTTTAGGTTAGGATAGAGTAAAAATAAACTATTTATAAAAAAACAAAAAATAAAAACCACTACTTTTTTAGAGCCATCATACTATATTGAGAACAATAAACGCCCAAACAACTTAATCCATGTTGAAGATACCAGTCTAAGACAAACTATAAAGTTTGGCTTATTAAATATCAGGTCCCTTTCTAGAAAGGCATATTTTGTGAATGATGTGATCACTAGAAATAATCTAGATCTGTTTTGTTTGTTCTGGCTAAAATCTGATGATCACATTGTTTCAAAAGAGTCCATGCCACATAATTACTTTTATAGATAAGAGCCTCATAGAAAAAGATAAAAGGTTGCATCAATTTATAATAATATTTTAGCAGGTTTTCAGGAACAACTTATAAGAAGTAATGATCAGCTTTAACATCAAGAGATATATAGATGATGAATCCCCTGTGACGTTTGGGCTGGCCATTACAACATCAGATAAATGGGGTATAATGAGGTCATGCGCTTCTGAACTATTAATGTCATTGTCATTAGGATAGTTGTCCAAAATGTAATTAATTACAAATTGATCTCAAATCTTGCATTTATGTCCAAGATGCTAGAAAAGGTTTAGTCATTCATGCATCTTCTAACTTGCTTATTCCCTAATTCAAGGTCTGCTGGAGCCTATCCGAGTGCACATATGATGAAAGACACAGAAACATTCGATAAGTAGTGAAAGTTAACACGATATTAGCTTTCACTACTAAACTAACTACACATAGTGAATATAAAAAAAATTAAAAAAGGGAAAATTTTCTTTTTCCTAAACTGAGGTAATAATTGTTGGAACAAAATCCTCTATATACAATCCAGACTACTGTTTAACACTCAAAGTTGTTCTGTGAAACCAGCTTCCTTGCACCCAAGTCTTTCCTGCAAGAGCCACATTTTTAATGCTGCATTTTTTCCACCTTAAAAATATACCCCTGCCTTTTGCCCTATGTTTACTGCCCTATGACCCAGAATTAGGGAATAAGTGGGTTAGAACAGTGGTCCCCAACACCCAGGCCGGTACCGGTCAATTGGCCGCAGGCCAAGAGTCTGAACGATCTTTTAATTTGAAATGAAATAGTGAAGAGACAGAAGAGCCTACGACTTCCAAGAATAAGAAAGATTTAAACAAACAATATCATCATATAAATTTATAGCGACAGGTGATTCCCACACATTCACTCAAGTCTTGTTACTTGAGACTTTATATTTATGTTTGTTATACTCATGTTATTTGTTGGCAAAATTACAAGACGTTGCGTACGAATACACAGTGGATTAACGTTTAATATTATATTTCCAATATAAACAATGTACATACAACCCCCCCCCCCCATGATATTTTTGAAACTATTCAGGAGGCAGAGACAGTCACTTAGAGATGTGTCTTCAGTCTAGTTTTAAAGTGACAGTTGAGTAAATTATTCCAAAGTTCTAAATAAGAATATGATTTTCGGCCTACAGTAGATTTTGTATTACTACGTGTTACCAGATTGTCAGAGTTCAGAGAACCTAGCAGACATGGAGGACTATAAGGTAAGATATCATATTAGATAATACTATATTATCCTATATGCCAAGAGCTCCCTCAGGTACTGAGGTTTTTTTCACTATTCAATTCCATTAAATGTCTGTTAGGCTGCAATAATCATAATCAACCTGAACCAGGGTTCTTTGTTCTTCTGAGCTCAAAGTCACCACCAGCCCAGTTGGTGGATCAGCACTTAAGTTTTCTAACAAACCTGTCTGCCAGGTGGCCATTGGGACAAGGCTAAAAAGGTTTTTGCTGCAGGATCGTTAAGCTATTGTATATCTGGTCAGAAGAGAGCTGATCTCCCCCCCCCCCAACTAGGCCTGGTTTCTCCCAAGGTTTAGTCTCTATTACATCAATGATATTTTGGTTCCTTGCTGCTGTCACCTCTGGCTTGCCTAATTGGAGACTTGTAAATTTACAAGTATTAATATAAATCTAATTGAGTGCTTAATTCAATCAATATAAACATTCTCTAAAATGTGAGGCCCCTTTATAACACGTACTAAAACAAACTGGAACTGAGCAGCAACAGTGCACTTTTTGTAAATGTAAATAACTCTTAAAGAATTGCCTGAATCCGAAACAAACTCCTTGGCTTGGTGAGAAAGAGCCAGATTCTGCATCCTATCAGTTTTACCTTCTTCTCTCCCTGGTACGTCTTTAAGAGATTTCTTTAAACAGAAACATTCACACCACACACACACACACACACAAATTAGTAATAGTGTATATGCTGATTTTCCCCATCATCGTCGGGACCATTTTCACTGAAATAAAATAAAGACAGTAACTGCTTGTTTACTTAAAAGGTTATAAAATTAAAGAGGAAAATGTTACCTTAAAGTATTTTTCTTCATTGCTACTTGGTGAGGAAAATGGAAGAACTATAAGGAAAGCAACAAAGATGGAAATATTTGATTATTTTTAAACAGTATAAGAATAGAAATAGATGTTTTAGCAATGAAAGCCAGTTTTAGCCATGGAAAAGTAAAATTAGCTCATAAAATCAATTGGAAAGTCAGGATTTACATCTACCTTTCAGTTTGCTTTTTAGCCGAGTTTTTTTCCTGGTGTAGTAACATTGAGGTTTTCGTTTAGAGAAAGGTCTCTTACTAGGTAATACATAGCTATCACTTTCAGAGAGAAACGTCCATTCTTTCCTCTGTAAAATAAAGTGAAGCATTTACAATTGTAAAAAAGGAAAATTAATAAATGCATTAAAAAAAATCTTGTTTGAAAAGTGAAATTTAGCAACCTTTTGTGTAGCTATTGTTGATGGAAATGACTTAACAGAACTGACAGACCTGAAAAATAAAAAAGGAACCACCAATAACTAATGTGAATAACAGTGAAGCAAAAAAAGGATTTAGTCAGCCACCAGTTTCACTATAAGAAACAAAATGAGAAAGTAAGGGGAAAAAAAAAATCACATTTGTCTGATTTTTAAACTATTTATTTACAATTATGGTGGAAAATAAGTATTTGGTCACCTACAAACCAGCAAGATTTCTGGTTCACACAGACCTGTAACTTCTTCTGTAAGAGGCTCCTCTGTCCTCCACTTATTGATATTAATAGCATCTGTTTGAACTTGTTATCAGCATGACAATGATCCTGAACACACCACCTGTTTAATGAAGAAGTTGCTTCCAAAGAAGCATTTCAAGGTCCTGGAATGGCCTAGCCAGCCTCCAGATCTCAACCCCATAGAAAATCTTTTGGGTGAGTTGAAAGTCTGTGTTGCCCAGTTACAGCCCCAAAACATCACTGCTCTAGAGGAGCTCTGCATGGAGGAATGGGCCAAAATACCAGCAACAGTGTGTGAAAACCTTGTGAAGACTTACCCTTTGTTGGCAAATACAGAGGTCAAAGTATTGAGATGAACTCGATTTTCCACCATAATTTGCAAATAAATTCTTTAAAAATCAGACAATGGAACTTTTGGGATTTTTTTCCTCATTGGTATACCCATGATGAAAATTACAGGTCTCTCATCTTTTTAAGTGAGAGAACTTGCACAATTGGTGGCTGACAATTCTTTTTTCACCCGCTGTATATATTGTATACGTGCTCTTATTTAGAAACCTGTGAGAAATGAGTACATCATGTTCTCTTACCCATTTGATGAGACGGACTGATTGAAGCTCATAGCTTTAATATGTGCCACCTAAGCAATAGATAAGCAATAAACCCCCCCCCCCCAAAGGTTTTGTATATTACAGTCACATTAGAGACCTGCATTTTAAATATCCCATTGTTTACTACTAAATGGGTTTGAAAAATATATATTTATCATAAGTATATTTTTTAATCAAAAACACCATGAAAAGAAAAGTAAGGTACATCAACTCAGCCATTAGGGTTGCTCAAGCCAGTGCATTCTTAGTGCTGGTCCCAAACCCGGATAAATGGGGAGGGTTGCGTTAGGAAGGGCATCCAGCGTTAAACAAACCAAATAAAAAAAAAATGTCATCAGTGCTTATGATCCACAAGTAGGTTGTGAGATGGAGGTTAAGAAAAGATCCTTAGATGGAGTGGTGGAGAGTTTAGCTAGGCATAAAAGATTGGTGAAAGGAGCAGCCTGAAATGGTCGTGTTGGTGATTGGAACAGAGGTGATGATTGGTAGATATGGCCTTAAGAAGAGGAATGGGGAAGGGCAGATGCCTGAACTTTTTAACATTGGTGCTGAAAGTTCTTGTAAAGTATTTTGCAGATATTTGTTTGAATAATCTTTCTATTATTATTTTACAAGCGATGTGGTCATTCACATACCTCTGTGTCAGAAGCATTTGTTAGAGAATATGTGTCTTCTGTTGGGGACGTCTGACATCTACATGAACCAAAACAAAATGTTATACTTTTTCAATTCAGTCATATATAGTCAGTCGTAGAATGAAGTAAAAAAAAAAAAAAAAAAAAAGGGTTTTATTTCACTTGTTTGGTGGCATTTCCACAGGCCCACTTTGAAGAGTGGAACTCTGAAGAAAAAAATTTAAATAGTAAATATTGTTAATAATAAAAAATAATTAATATTAATAAAAACAGGCATGTCCAGATAAATACTTACAGAATATCTTATTTTAGTCTCTGTACAAATAGGGCTAAAGGGAAAAAACAACTTGTAAACATTTGCTTTGTTCTCATTATGAATCATTTTAAGCCATTCAAATAATATATTCATGAAACTAAGAACAATGTGTGAATAACACAAGAAAACCTTAAAAATCATGATTCACTGACTTATCTTGGCATATAATAAATAGCTTCCATAACATACATTACAGATTCAATATAACATTGGCAAATTTCGTGCCTTTAGATCTTGACAATTCCGGTAGGTTAGAATTGTCATTTTGTGCACAGCTTTATTACATTTAGGATCTAAGCTGTTATTAGGATAAATTGCTATCTTGTCTTGCTAATTAGTGCATTAGGTGGGTATGAGTTGTAGGCAGAGCTTGTGGATATATAGTAATGGTGTAATTAGTGTGCTGCACACTAATAAGCATTACTGTGCTGTTAAGCTTTACATTTACAGTATTTGGCAGACGCTCTTATCCAGAGCGACTTACAAAAGTGTTTTGAGTCTCTACTTACATTTATCAATAATG
>JAOTRA010090519.1:0-11967 GCA_026260255.1 Pseudolaguvia tuberculata
TGAGTGAGTGAGTGAGTGAGTGAGTGAGTGAGTGAGTGAGTGAGTGAGTGAGTGAGTGAGTGAGTGAGTGAGTATTAATTCAGGACTGTATTAAGTATGTATAAAATTTAAAAAAAAAGACATTTTTGTTGACACTGTATTCATAAGGAAAGAACATTTGAGAAATAAGTATGTTTGCTTAAATATATGTATGGTTGTGTGACATGTTATAAACAGACAAGATCATTCATATTTGTAGAAGCATTGAAAATAAAATCAGATTTAAAACATAAATTTTAAAACAACTTATTTGTAACGTACATGCTATTTTTTTTTTTTTACCCCAAAGGCTTCCAGGTAGGTGTGTTATTTTGTTAGGTTTATAACATAACTTTATATTATAAGGTAACTTATAATGTATGGACGGCTGCTTTAATTCTGTTTGTGCTTTGTGTTGACTAGTGCATTCTACTTGAAGTGTACCTCATTATTTCACCACCATTTACATTTTATAAAGATTATCACCAGATGCTAGTAGTTAAAATGAAGAGTTTATTAATACTGCATGCAACAAGAAATAGCATCCAAAATCCAGAGCTTTCCAGTTTCCAGGTGGAACATATGGAGGTATTTCATTAATGTCAGACTAGCGTTAGAAGCCATTTCTAAATGGGTGATTGTAACTAAAAAAATTTAAAATGAGTTCAATATAAGACTTGCCAAAACTTTGTGATCACCTGAGCATCAGATCCATTTGTGGTTCCTCTACAAACTATTGCTACAAATATGAAAGCACACAGCTGTCTAGAATGTTTTTGTATGTAATAGAATTACATTATTCCTGGAATTAAAAGAAACCTTCTGTTTCACTGTTCCAGCATGACAATGATCTTAACGCCACTGAACACTAACTGAATCACAGACCTCCTCACCTAATACTATTGAAGCTGAATTTCACATTCTAAACTGTAATGGATTTTTTCAAGAGAAGAATGGAGCTTAATATAATAGGTATATGGGTCAGAGTGTAGGGTCGGGTATGATACAGAACCCCTGGAGAAGGAAGGGTTAAGGGTCTGGCTCATGGTCCCAACAGTGGCTGACTGGTGATGTGTGAAGAGGAAAGTATTTTTCAAGAGTACAACAAACTGAAAACTAGATGTTTCTGCTTACTTAAAATTGGAAATTGCATAACTGATTACCTCAAATGTTTTGAGTTTTGTCAATTTATTTGGGATTACAGTGCAAGTCTTCCAATCCACAAATCAGCATCTTAACCGTCGGAGCTAGCACTGTAGCATACATGTGGTTGTGTTGATTAGGTATATAAATTTACATTTACAGCATTTCACAGATACTCTTAACCGGAGCCACTTACATTTGATCTCCTTTGTCAAACTAAGCAATTGTGGTTTAAGGGCCTTCTCCAAGGGCCCATACTGGTGACTTGATGCAGGTGAGATTTGAACCTCGATATTTCTGGCATCAGTCCAACTCTTTATCCACCAAGCCAGCACAAAAGTATAGAAAAGTAGAGAGATGAAGGTTTTTAAAACACAGAAGTAATTCCAAACTGATTTCCAAACTTTATTTACTCACAATAGTAATTAATGGGATGGTGGTGCGGTGGCGTAGTGGTTAGCACTGGACCCTGGTTTGATTCCTGGGAAAGGGTTCTTTGCATGTTGTCCCTGTTTCCTCCCACAATCCAAAAACATGGACATTTGGTTTATCATTTGTTCATAGAAGTGTGTGTGGTTGTTCCTCTATGTGTGGCCCTGCGATGGGCTGGTGACCTGTCCAGGATGTACCCCTGTTCTATGTGCTCTGGGTCCAGCAGACTCTAGCACACTCCAGTGCCATTAGATATCACGGTTGGGTAAGGAGATCTAGGGTGTATATTATTTTATCTATTATCTAGGCATTTAAGTGTATTTTCCTCCAATTGTCTGCTTTATAATGTATAATGTAGATGCATATTTAAATGTGTCTCCTGGTTAAAATAACAAAGGTGTGATATTACACCTTTCAATTACATTTTATTTTAAATCTTACCTTTGCTAGTATTCATTTTAGAATCAGATTAAAATATTTTAGTTAAAAATATTGTAACAGCTTTGTAAAATACCTGTGGTGATGTGCAACAGTGACAGATGCTTTGAACACTCTTTAAATTGCACCCTGTGGTTATCTCATGTTTTTATAGATACCAGAAGCAATTAAAGCCGAGTTACTGAGTGAATTCTTTCATGAATGTTTGAATGTTTTTAATGGCTTCTAGTTTAAAGTAATCATCTCTTGAAAATATAGCAGTAAATTATTTATATAAATTTGGATGCCCCTTTCACGGTGGTGTAGTGTTTAGCACTGGGTTTGATTCTCAGGCAAGAAAGTTTTCTGGGTGAAGTTTTAATGTTCTCCCCTCCTCCGACTGGGACTTTCTTGTTGTGAGGTGACTCTGATAACCGCTCTGATATCCCTCCTGCTGATTTTGCTGTACATAAAGAGTCTTCATATAAAGAGCACTCTTCTGGAGCATGTAATCACTGCAATTTAAGGTTAGAATAAAAGTTTTTGTGAGGAATTAAAGTGTCTATCAAATGTTCTGATGGTACAAATCTTCTTAACAAATAATCATAATCTCTTTTTCTCTTCTTTGTTTATATATAATATAGAATGATATGTATTTAATGCTGTCTTCAAAGGACTGGTAGCAATATTTTGCTCTAATAAAGAACAATAAAGAACTCTAATACCACACCTCACTGTTACTGCTAATAAAACACATCTCTAGGTCCTTAAAGTTTGTAGTCATAACATACCTAAGTATGGACCCAGATTTCCACTCCAACCAAGCAGGAGACACTTTTGAGCTCCCTTATTTATTCAAATGAAATTTTATTAACCAAGTACCTCTCATGTAAAGGTAATTTAAGAATGAGAGGAAGCCCTGCATTAGAGCTTGTAATAGTAGGAACTGTTTTAGTAAATTGCCACAGTTTCATTTCATTCATTCATTCATTCATTCATTCATCTTCTTACCCGCTTATTCCCTAATTCATGGTCACGGGGGTCTGCAGCGCCTATCCCAGCACACAAAGGGCAAGAGGCAGCGGTACACCTTGAACAGGTTGCCATTCCAGTTTCCTTTCAGATCAATTAAACACATTCTCCTCATACAAGTCTGTACTGGTTTTGTCTGTCTGTAATACAGTAAAGACTGAATGGTTGAGAATAGAATATATATACCGTATTTTCTGGACTATAAGCCGCTACTTTATTCCTAACGTTTTGAACCATGCGGCTTATACAAAGGTGCGGCTAATCTGTGGATTTTCTTTCACCGCTAGGGACGCTCTAGCCGGAATTATAATCAAAAATAAAATAGACCAAGATCTTTAGCAGATAAAACACGAACGATAAATTACTAACTGGTCATTATTTTTAAATCATCATGGAAACCACATGAAGAAGATACAAGTGGTGAGAAGTCTTTCACAAAAACCGTCCGTATGCGGAAAGCATCGGTCAGTGGATCCTAACAGCGTGGAGTGCTGTGGAAGAATCCCACTATCACCAACGGGTTCCGGGTTTTGCTACGCGAACAGAGCGGTGCAGCTTCAGAGCCAACTTCACCGGAGGAGGACAGTGACACGGGGAGCGAGACAGATGGAGACAGACTTCATGGGTGTCAGTAAATCGGTAAATAAATAGCGGTTATTTTCTCTTGGTTCTGTTCTGTTTTAATCAGCAAAGTTGCTGCCGTGTTAAAAGGCAATGTTCGGAAAGAATCTGTTCCGGTACATACAGGTACATATTCACAACAAAATCTTTCTGTACATGCAGTAAATATCAAATTTTTTAACATTGATATCTGCGGCTTATAGCCCGGTGCGGCTTCTATATCTATTTTTCTTTTTTTTTTTAAATAGAGCAGATGCGGCTTATATATACAGGTGCGGTCTATAGTCCAGAAAATACGGTAATTTGTATTATTCATTTAATAAATGTACAATATTGTCAATAGTTTGGGAGAATGTTTTACGAAAGTCTTATAGTAGATTTAGTGTAATAACTTGTTCAACAAAAAGACTGGATTCTAAACATTCATTCAACTTTTATACCCACTTTCTCTTTAATTCAGAGTCATAGGGGTATGCTGCTTGCCAGTCCACCACAGGGCCACATTCAAACTCACTCCTGGCAATTTAGAATAACTAATAAACCTAACAGCGTGACGTGGTGACGTAGTGGATAGCACAGTTGCCTCACAACAAGAAGGTCCCGGGTTCGACTCCTGGGCTGGGGATCTTTCTGTGCGGAGTTTGCATGTTCTCTTCGTGCTGGCGTTGGCTTTCTCCGGGTACTTTGGTTTCCTCCCACCTTCCACAAACATGCAGATTAGGTTGATTGGTGATTCTAAATTGTCCGTGTGTGTGTGAATGGTTGTTTGTCTATGTGATGAGACTGTCGACCCATCCGGGGTGTAACCCCTGCCTCTCGCCTTATGTGCGCTGGGATAGGTGCCAGCAGACCCCCGTGACCCTGAATTAGGGAGTAAGCGGGAAAAAGGATGAAGGAATGAATGAATAAATTATGATAAACCTAACATACATATTTTTGGACTATGGGAAAAAACTTTATTACCCAGTAAACTCATGCAAGAGAAACTTCCCTGGCAGATATCGATCCTGGGGCTTCTTGCTGTGAGTTAAAAGTTCTGAGCACTCAATTCTAACCAATCATTCAGCAAACAGAAGTGTAAGTGAATGTATGCCTTAATGCTGGATGAGGAGATCTGGTGTATAGAGTTCCAGTTCATCACAAACATCTTCATTCTTCTGGCCAATGGACACATGAGTAAAATTTTTGCAATAGGTCATTGGATGGATGGGTGGATGGATGGATGGGTGGACGGATGGACGGACGGACGGACAAATGTATTTGGTGGGTTTGTAATTATTTTGGTAATCATTTTTTTCTTTTTAAATAGTCATTCATTCATCTTCTTACCCGCTTATTCCCGAATCCGGGGTCACGGGGGTCTGCTGCGCCTATCCCAGCACACATAGGGCAAAAGGCAGAGGGTACACCCTGGACAGGTCGCCGGCCCATCACAGGGCTCGCCAGCCCATCACAGGGCCATCCCATTGCTCATAGGAGTAAAAAAAAATTTAAATCATTTTTTATTATTTATTTCTATATTATTTATTTATTTATTAATCTGTTACGGCTATTTCACCAAGTGTAACAACAATCTGGAGCTCATATTGCACACAAACACATTCATGCCGCACAAACTGCATCACCATCGTCGGACAACTTTGGCAACAGTTCTATGTTAGAACTTCTGTGACGCATATGTAATTGGAGAAAAAAGGCTACCTGGTAATTTAACCAATAAACAGAAATGCAGTCCTTCTCAGGAAGAAAATGGTACCAGGCACTTAAAAAGCATTTCACAGTCATTTTCAATATGGCCTTACCACAACTGTAAGTGTAGTGACAAATGTTATCTTGGCTTTAGTATTATGAACAGAAGTAGGACATTCCCCGCATGATTTGTATTTCCTAATAACACCAGGTTGACCCTGTCCACTTAATAAAGCACCTATCAAAAATAAATGAAGGAAATTTCTGGCAAAGACACTTTTGGTAGTGTGCAATTCTACTTTTTAAGAGTCAAACTTTAAGTGTGTGTAGGATCAAAGAAAGCTAACTAATCAATATTTCATAGGGTGTGAATCACAGCTCAGTGTGAGGCTTCCTCCAGCTGACCACAATTTTACCTGAGTTCATCAGCAAAGTTGACTGCAACCTTTTTATGCAAAACACTTTCCAGAATTCAGTCAATAACGCAGCCCTTTAACACATTCTATAATATGTGTTGCATGAAACTACTGCATGTTTAAATATCATGGAGAAATTCATCTGGGGGTGGCGCTGTGGCATAGTTCATGGTTGCCTCACAACAAGAAGGACCCGGGTTCGATTTCCGAGCGGGGATCTTTCTGTGCAGCATTTGCATGTTCTCCCCACATTTGCATGGGTTTTCTCGGGGTACTCCGGTTTCCTCCCACTGTCCAAAAACATGTACATTAGGTTGATTGGGGATTCGAAATTGCTCATAGGAGTAATTGTGTATGTGACTGGTTGTTCGTATTTGTGTTTGGACTGTGGAAGGAAACTGGAGTACCCGGAGGAAAACCACAAAAGCGCGGAGAGGTACTCAGCCCGGGAATCGAACCCGCACATATTCACTCCTATGCACAATTTAGAGTCACCAATCGACCTAACCTCCATGTTTTTGGACTGTTGGAAGAAACCCGAGTACCCGAAGGAAACCTACGCAAGGAAACCTATGCAAACTCCGCACAGAAAGGTACCGGGCCTGGGAACCTTCCTGTGCTTCCGCAGCGCAAGAACCAAATCAGTATGAATAAAAAGGAATAAAAGTGATGCATTAAAAGAGTAGAAACAAATTACACTGGGATTTGTACTATGATGTAAATATAAAATATAAGACCTGTCAAATTGTAAGAGCCTATAGTGACACTTTGACTGACAATTACAGTTTAGAAACTACAAACTATTTAGTCAATTTAGGTGTAACAACAATGTATAATTTCCATCGTCAAAGTGCTGAATCATTTGACTGCCTGCAGCTAAAACAGTTTTAGTACATCAGAGAGCAACGTCACCTGCCTGGTACACATTCTGGCAACAAACTGCGTTACTCAGGCTAATTTGAAAATTTTTCCATTTAAAAATAAATGTTTCACAAACTTGATTCCAAAATTGGGACACTACCAATTGTGAATAAAAACAGAATGTAATGAAGTTCAAGTTTCAAATTTGAATATTTTATTCAGAATACAACATAGATGTTGTATCATGTCGACATATCAAATGTTTAAACTAAGAAAATGTAATAGAAAAATAAATTGATTTTAAATTTCATGGCATCAACACATCTCAAAAAAATTGGAACAAGGCCATGTTTACCACTGTGTGGAATCCCCTCCTCTTTAATCACAGTCTGCAAACATCTGGTGATTAGTCCCAGTCTCCCAAAAAGAACTTCAATTTTGATTCGTCTGACCACAGAACAGTTTTCCACTTTGCAACAGTCTATATTAAATGAGTCTTGGCCCAGAGAAAACGCCTTCGCTTCTGAATCATGTTTAGATATGGCTTCATTTTTTCACAGCTTTAGCCGGCAACGGTGAATGGCACGGTGGATTGTGTTCACTTACGTTTTCTGGAAGTATTTCTGAGCCCATGTTGTGATTTCCATTACTGTAGCATTCCTGTATGTGATGAAGTGCCGTCTAAGGGCCCAAAGTTCACAGTTATCCAGTATGGTCTTCTGGCCTTGATCCTTACGCACAGAGATTGTTCCAGATTCTCTGAATCTTTGGATGATATTATGCACTGTAGATGATGATAACTCAATACTCTTTGCAATTCGTATATGTACATTTAACTTATCTGGCCTTCTACGGCTGCCTGTCCCAAGTTTTTTGTAGCTCTCATAAAATCCAAAATGAGCCAATATTTGGCATGACATTTCAAAATGTCTCCCTTACATCATTTGATATGTTATCTATATGTTATTCTGAACAAAATATTGAAATTGGAAACTTCCACTTCATTGTATTTTGTTTTTATTTACAATGTGTACAGTGTATGAGGACAGTGTGACAGCAGTGAAGTGTGCGATAGGAATGTCGGACTGGTTCAAGATGAAGGTGGGATTGCATCAAAGATCAGCTCTGAACCCTTTCTTGTTTGCAATGGTGACAGGTTGACAGATGAGGTCAGACAGGAGTCTCCATGGACGACAATGTTTGTGGATGATATTATGGTGAGAGAATGGAGCTGGTTGAGAAGACTCTGGAAAGGTGGAGGTACTATCTGGAGAGAAGGGGAATGAAAGTCAGCAGGAGTAAGACTGAGTACATGTGTGTGAATGAAAGGGAAGGCAATGGAGTGGTCAGGTTGCTGGGAGAAGTGGTAGTGAAGGCAAGGTGGAAGAGTTTAAGAGCCTAGTGTCAATAGTTCAAGGTAATGGAGACTGTGTTAAAGAAATAAAGAAAAGAGTTCAGGCAGGGTGAAATGTGTGGATGAGAGTGGCAGAAGAGTGGCATGAGTGATTTGTGATAGACGAGTTTCGGAGAAAGGTGAAAGTTTACAAGACTGTCGTGAGACTTGCAATGTTTTACAGTTTAGAGACAGTGGTATTGGCAAAAAGACAGGAGGTGGAGCTGGAGGTGGCAGATTTGAAGATGTTGAGATTTTCATTGGATGTGACAAGGATGAACAGGATTAGAAATGAGTTTATTAGAGTGACGGCGCATGTGGGATGTTTTTGAGACAAGGTGAGGGAGGCTAAGTTGAGATGGTTTGGACATGTGCAGAGAAGGGACATGCACTTTATTGGTAAGAGAATGCTGAGGATGGAGGTGCTGGGCAGGAGGAAAAGAGGAAGACCAAAGAGGAGGTTGATGGACGTGGTGAGGGAAGATATGCAGGTAGTTGGGGTGAAAGAGGCAGATGTAGAGGACGGGGTAGTGTGGAGAAGAGCGATCTGCTAAGGCAACTCCTTATGGGAGCAGCCGTAAGGAGAAGAAGAAGTGTACAGTGTCCCAACATTTTTAGAATCAGGTTTATAGTATTTATACTCTACACTATAGGTTTACATTAAGAAATAACATTTGGAACAAAAACCTTTTTTTTGGGGGGGGGGTATTTTTTTCAGAAATACATGCTATTTAAGTATGTGGGTCACCACAGTGGATCACTCTTCTCCATATTACCCTGTCCTCTACATCTGCCTTTTTCACCCCCATTACCTTACCACATTCATAAACCTCCTCTTTGGTCTTCCTCTTTTCCTCCTGCCCAGCACCTCCATCTTCAGCATTCTTCTACCAATATACTGCATGTCCCTCCTCTGCACATGTCCAAACCCTCTCAACCTAGTCTCACTCACCTTGTCTCTAAAACATCCTACATGGGCCGTCCCTCTAATAAACTCATTTCTAATCCTGTCCATTATCACTCTCAAAGTATATAAGTATAATGGGGTACATACATAATTAACAGTCAAAATGTTTCTTTCCGCCTCTGCTCATTCACTTGTTAACAAAAGATTATTGTCAATCAAGTGATAAGGGAAAGGCTAACGTATTGATATAAGACTGTTAGACAAAAATAATTCAAATCAAATCAAGTATGGACCAACTATCAAATTCTGCTTACAGCCACCTATAGGCTAAAAAAAATGTTAATCCTAATTACTGGCATTTCTGAAGGACAATGCGTCTTAGTGAATGGATTAGCTGCCTGTCTATCTTTGACATTCGATCAATGTGGCTCAGTGATTACTTTATCTCAGAGAAACACCACTAGGTAATTCTGAGTGTCAGTTTGATTACCGTTACTCTTTGGATAACACTTTTAACTCACCTGATGTAGGAAAAACAGGAAGCTAATTAATCAGTGCTATAAACGGAGTTGTGTCGTATGTTACATGATTCAAAGTCTGATTCAAATCATGACGCACAATAAACAGTGAATAACAGTATAGTGGAAAGTTTAGTATAAAAAATACCATGAAAACAGGCATGAAAGGTCCAACATTAGCATCCATATGGGTGACAAACCTTGTGATTTGACATGAGGGGCCTCTGCATAATGCGAGCCGTTTGAAGGATGCTTATAGTAGCCTACGCAGCAGCTCGACCCACTGATCAGACCAAGTGTTACTGAAATGCCCACAGCTCATTAAACTGGAAGAGATCCCAAAAGACCTTTTACACTTCACTACTCCTACACACCCAGGATAAAACTATCTTTTCCATTACACTGTGGGTGGAGCTAAAGCCAAATAAGCTGTACCAAAACAGAGTTCATGGATGTTCTATAGACATAACGTTAAACATCTCAGTAGAGTTACAGTATTTGAAACTCATCAGAGAGTTTGTGTAAAATTTCTCTGGTTTTTAGTATCAAATTTATGATTACATTCTACATTATTTTAATACTAAATGTATTCTTTAATGTATATTTATTTCTAAAATTATTATTATTATTTTTATTATTAATAACAACAACAATATTATTATTATTATTATTATTATTATTATTATTATTATTATTATTATTATTATTATTTGTATCAATCAACCATTTGCTTTGCTGTTGTTTTATAATCTTTTTTTTACGTTTATATAAAATCATTAGAACAGACAGCGACCTCTAGTGACTGAACAACAGCCTCTACCTTAATAAAAAAATAGATATTTGAATGAAGTGTTTTTATTCAATTACAAGCAAGATGATATATTAAGTGTAGAATGATACTAGTACGTGCTACCATACAAGATTTTTAATTAAAACACATAAATGATTGTACATGGGGCATGTGGTGTAGTGGTTAGCATGGGTGCATCACAACAACAAGGTCCCGGGTACGATTCCTGGGCCGAAGATCTTTAGATAAATATAGATCTATATATATAGATCTTTAGATCTATAGAAAATATAATAAAAATAATAGAAAATATAAGAATTTGCTCTATGTTGTCTATGCTGACTGTATATTTAAAAGGTCTAGCAGTGCATGAATTCTGGTTTATACTTTGTGTGTAAGACTCAGTAAAATGTCCAAAATATTCTCCTAGACTGCGGGAAGAAGCTGCTCCTCATTCTGACCAGAGAAAAGAGTCTGTTGCTGGGGTGACTGAGGTCACTACCTTCACTATATACTGGCTTTACAACAAAACTATGTAGGTTCAAGGTCATGGGACTTAGTGAGGATAGTAAGTTCAGTTGATAGCACCATAGCGCGTGTCCTGTTTGGTGCTGTTATCGAAGCAGGTTGTGATGCTTCTCATTAGATTGCTTTTAGTGGTGCAAATATAGAAAGTTCTCTAAACATCTTAAGTAAAATAGATGCTGACAGGCCTTCTTTACCATGGTTGACGTGACCATATGTTGATAGGTCCTGCGTGGTATGGAGACCTAAGTATCAGAATCTGTCCACGCCCTCCACTTGGGGGTCCCATAGATTGTGAGCGGCTGAAAGGTCCTCTCCTGCTTCATGCTAAAGTCTACTATTGACTCCTTTGTTTTACAGACGTTCAGAAGGCAAATAGCTGAATCAGTTGTACAGTAGACTGAACCCATTTAAGATTAATTCTTTCTAGACATATTACCAGAAAGAAACAGAAATTGTGCAGCACTGGTGCTTAGTATTGTTGGTTCGACTCCCGGGCAGCGGCCTTTCTGTGTGGACTTTGCATGATCTCCCTGTGGTTGGGCTTCCTCCCACAGTTCAAAAACATATACCTTTGCCCAGAGGAGTGTGAGTGTGTCTGTTGCCCTGTGATGGACCAACCTATCCAACCCTATAGTTAGAGAGCTGCAATAAGCTCTAGACCCCCATTAGGGAATTAGGAAATAAGCGGGTTTAGAAGATGATTGAAGGAGTAAATGTAATAGACACACATTTTGTACATTTATAATTTATTGTGAGGGGAAAAAAACATCAACATATCATATAATAACTTCTGGAAATGCCCCATATATTAACAAAATATTATAATATAATCCACTTTCTCATGATTACATCTTTTTTGACTGTGTGTAGGGGAAAACAAAAGTAATAATAGTATACTA
This sequence comes from Pseudolaguvia tuberculata, assembly GCA_026260255.1. Taxonomy (NCBI): domain Eukaryota; kingdom Metazoa; phylum Chordata; class Actinopteri; order Siluriformes; family Sisoridae; genus Pseudolaguvia; species Pseudolaguvia tuberculata. The sequence continues at coordinate 11,665 of JAOTRA010090519.1, forward strand.
GTAATAGTATTTCAATAAAATAGTCATACATAGATAGACATGGTGTTTAATCATTTTTGAAATCGTAAATTTAGTTTATATTTTACTAATATTACAGTTCATCATTAAAAAAACTTCTGGCAGATTATTGAAATCTGAGAGATTTCATTAGATACATGTTACATTAAATACATATATACAATATCATGTAAGTGCTGTGAGGACTAAGTCACACTGTATAATAACACTAATTACACACACACACACACACACACACACACACACACACACACACACACACACACACACACACACACACACACA
>JAOTRA010090529.1:0-11965 GCA_026260255.1 Pseudolaguvia tuberculata
TACAGCTGTGTGTCATCAGCGTAACAGTGGAAGTTTACATCATGCTTACGGATTAAGTTCCCGAGTGGGAGCATATAAATAATTATTTTTGTTACGTCAAATTTCTGGATTGTGTCTAGTCATTTAAATACTATATGGCTATGGCTAAATGTATGAGGGTACCCACATGATTTTCTCCAGTTGGCTTGAGTGATGAACTGTTGTAAATCAAACAGTTGTATAGAATGTCATTGTCTGTTGAAGAATACCATTATTCCTGGAAGGCAAGAGACCCACACACTGTTCCAGTATGGCAATGACCCCTGCACAAAACCCCTGAAATCTATGAAATATGCTGTGTTCTGATTAAAGTAGTAGAACTTAAGTGTCCTGCCCCAGTGAACACCCTTGGGATGAACTGGAATACATACTGAACACAAGAACTCCTCAGCTCATTATTAGTTTATGAACTCAATAATGCTATTGTGGCTGAATGACAAAAAACAAAAACAACGAGAACTCACGAGAATACAAAACGAGAATATATATATACACACATCGAATAGTCCAACGTTCCAAAGCTCCGAAGTTCTGAAGTCCAAGATAACAAAAACATACACCACTAGAAACATGCCGAACATCGCCAATCACCCACACCTGCGCTTACCGGCGCGTCACCTTAAATATTGCGTCATCGCCCTGGTAGCCTAGTTGCCAGGATGACGACACCAAACATGTCTGTAATGTTATGACAGCCGATGCAGCGTGGGGGGAGCCTCGTCTGTTGATGCCGCGCGAGGGGCGGAGCCTCGTCTGTTGATGCCGCCTTCCATAACCCCCCCTCTAGAGGACACCTCCTGGAGTCCTCCAAGGTGCAGCCCCAAAGAAAAACAAAAGGAAAAAGAAAAAGGGGCGGTCTGCCCCCTGTGCAAAAGGGATAGCAAGGGGCCCAGGACCCTGTACATTCCATAAAAGGAGAGTGGTATGATCAGGGCGAAGCTTCTGAGCCACTATGATAATGAGATGCGGGTCTTTAGTCTCACCCGCGGGTAACTTGGACAAGGACGCAGGGAACTCTGATGACCGCATAGGGAAACCGGAAGGCCACGACAGGAAACCAGAAAGCCATGGAGGAACCCTGAAAGGCCACAAAGGGAACCCTAGAGTGACCGGAGAGGACCGAGGAGGAACCGAAGGGAACCCAGGAAGACCCTCTGAAGGGACCTGGGGGACCACTGAAGGGACCGGCGGGACCTCCAAAGGAACCGGAGGGACCTCTAAAGTGACGGAAGGGACCAGAGGGGCCTCTAAAGGGAACAGAGGGGCCTCTAAAGGGACCAGAGGGACCTCTAAGGGGGCCAACGAAACTTTTAAAGGGACCAAAGGGACCTCTAAGGGGGCCGGCGAAATTTTAAAGGGACCGGAGGGACCTCTAAGGGGGCCGAAGGAACCTTCAAAGTGACCGAAGGGGCTGGAAGGGCCTGAGAGACCTCAGGAGGGGCCGAAGGGGCCTGAGGAAAATCTGGAAGGGCCGAAGGGGCCTGAGGAAACTCTGGAAGGGCCAAAGGGGCCTGAAGAAACACTGGAAGGGCCGAAGGGACCTGAGGAAACTATGGAAGAGCCGAGTGGGACTCAGGAGGGACCGAGTGGGACTCAGTAGGGACTGAATGGGACTCGGAAGGGACCGAGTGGGACCTGGAATGGACCGAGTGGGACCCGGGAGGGACAGAGAGGGACTCTGAAGGGACAGAGAGGGACTCTGAAGGTACAGGGAGGGACACTGAAGGGCGCACAGGGGGCTTGAAAGAAAACACAGATAAAAGTTCTGGTGCAGATGCTGTCGAGGGCTCAGATGCAGACGCTGTAGAGTTCTCAGATGCAGACGCAGACGAAGGCACAGATGCAGACGCTGACGCTGACAAAGACAAAGGCTCAGACGAAGGCTCAGACGAAGACTCTGATGAAGACGAAGACTCTGATGAAGACGAAGACTCTGACGAAGACGAAGACTCTGACACGGAGGGCTCTGGTGAAGACGCAGAGGGCTCTGGTGAAGATGATCCCAGTTGATTGAGACCCCTTGCTGGACCGAACAATCCAGTTTGCTTACAGGGCCTTAGCTGCACGTCCAGCACATGTGACACCAGGCGAGGTCGCAGCCCTGGGGTAGTCTCTATCACCTCGACGGGACCACTATAGTAACCATTAAGCAGGACAGACGAGAGGTGAACCTCCACGTAGCCTGGTGAAAGCACAGTGGGCACTGATACAGGCACAGTGGGTACTGATGCAGACACAGAGTGCTTTATAGGTCCAGAAAAGGTATCAGAAACCCAGTGCAGAAGGCGCGTAATGTCCACAGGTTGTTGTCAGTATACATCCCATACTGATGCTATCGCCAGTAATGCCTCATCGCTCAACAAAAGTAAAAAAAACTCATTTAGTTTTTTCCGTCGGGAACAGATGAGCGAACGAAAAGTAGCGGCGACACTGTGCAACGAATGGCAGACAACGTTCCTGCTGGCCACTGAATCTATTCGGGGGCTTCCAGTGCATACCCGCTGGCAAGCGAGCTAGGAGGTTAGCCTCAGTAGCATGGAATGCTAAGGATAGCGATGCTAGACACACCGACAAAAAGTCAGGGCTAAACGGTTTTATAAATAAATCCATCACATTGTTCCTTCCCGCTGGATCCGTAGTTGGTGGGTGATTCTGTAACGGCGTCGCAAGCACAGAGAAGAGAGCTGGATCTATGATGCAGTGAAGAGTGCAGATATATATACAGTGACATGGAGGTGAACACGTAAACAAAACACAACAAAACAAAAACAACGAATACAAAACGAGAATATATATATACACATATCGAGTAGTCCAACGTTCCAAAGTCCAAGATAACAAAAACATACACCACTAGAAACATCGCCAATCACCCACACCTGCGCTTACCGGCGCGTCACCTTAAATATTGCGTCATCTCCCTGGTAACCTAGTTGCCAGGACGACGACGCCAAACATTTCCGTAATATTATGACAGCCGATGCAGCGTGGGGGGCAGAGCCTCGTCTATTGACGCCGCACGAGGGGTGGAGCCCAGTTCGCCGCCTTAAAACATCAATAGTTTTTTATAGCTAATTCTTGAATTATTAAATGTAGTTTTACATTTATTACTAGTTCTTCTATCTCAATGGTGTGTAGGTTTTGACATGTCTAGCAGATGACAAAATCATTAGTCAGGCATTATCAGGCAATATTTGTAACTGGCAATATGTCGCATCATGTAATAAAACATGCCAGGTTTATTAGCATACCCTTAGCATACAATAGTGAATGGGGGGATGTCAAGATCCTTAATGTCAAACCTTAATAAAGATTAATGTGAAGATGCAGCTCTTACGACGCTAGGAATACACTGGCCCTTAAGCAAAGCCCTTAACTCATAACTGCTCAAATGGATAAAGAAAAAAGAAAATAGATAATTTTGTCTGGATATAGGCAGATTTTTTTTTCAAGTGACTTTCATTCTTGTTGCCTCACAGTTATGTGCTGTAACTGAATTGTAGACTTTGTTCTCAGTCTTTTTTGAGTCTGACTGTTTGTTATGCATGACAAACAGAACAGATCCTGATATGGCCCAGCAATTTTTTTCAGACAATATTGTTTGAAAAGTTCAAAAACCAAATGAAAAGTTTGCACATCCTTTTCTCCTTTTCTGTCTGTTTATCTCTTCATGCTTCTTTGATGAGAAATGCCACACCCTGTCCACTCACAGATCACTGGCTCAGGCTGACAGTATGTCAAATGGTGCAGACTGATGATGTGTTAGCTGCCAGAAAGTGGCATCATATTAGGAGCACAATGTTACAGTAGGGAATACTGTCCCATTGTTGAGGATGATGGATGAGATTTTACCAGCATGCCAGTTTACAGCATTGCAGTAGGAAGGAATTTGTGTCACATACAGAACACATGCATATTGTATACACACACATGTCTAGTTAAATAGGGTAAAGTGGTAGCTTAGTAGTTAATCTATAAACTAATGGTTGAATGATCAAAAAGATTCTCCTTGCCAATTCAATAATTTAAAGAATTTATATTTTCTGCAAACTGGGTTAAAGTTTAAAGATATCTTGAATTGTAATATAGAGTAGAATAATTGATACATTTAGGATTTGGTTGATTTCTCTTTCAATGTCAATTGGTCTCTTTGCTCCTTTTATGATAGGTGAGCAAAGCTTAGAGTACATGGATTGACCTTATTTTGTCTTGTTGAATAAGTGCATCAGGTTCTTCTAAAGCATTAAATAGGAAAATATTGGACACAAACATTTGATGTCAAAGAATTTGGGTTATATATTTCTATTCATCAGATTAGATAACCGAGTAGACAGTTTTAGATAGTTTTATTTGAAACTCTAAAAAGTTTTATAAAAAAGTTTTAGCTTATTCATGTTGTGTTCATGAGAAATTGTGCCATGGTGCATTTCTACCCAGGACATAAATAAACATGGCATGGCCTCAGCCAAGGTCAGCTTTTTGTATGAATCGGCTTATTTATGTTTGCATCCAATAGCAAAGCCTGTAATTAATGCACAATTACTTTTTAATTACAGTTCAATGTGATCTAAATATAAGCGCTGGTGCTTGTTCAATATACACCATTTATATGCAATTAAAGAAGCTATTAAAATATAATTACTGGTTCTTAGAGAAAATCAATTAAGGAGAAGAAAGTAAAAGAGAATTTTCCCCCCAAATTAACTGTGTGTGTGTGTGTGTGTGTGTGTGTGTGTGTGTGGGTGCACTTTATTTATGGCTAATATCCCTACTGTAAAAAGTGAGTAATTGAAACTTAGATTTTATGTTTTGATTGTATGATAACTCACTAAATTAAATAACTAAATTAGAGGTTTTTTTTGTGTATCTCTGATAAAATAAATATACAATGTTGTTTGTTACACAAGCTAGATCATCCACAGGGGTGCGTTAAAGTGTTGCACTCCTGCTCAGTACATCATGGGTTCAGGACTAGCAACTAGGGTTATCAAGACCTTTATCCATCAATTGCTCAGTTATATAAATGAAAGAAATGTAAATTTGGGTGAAATAAATACCATTTACAATAATAGTTATTAGAAAAGTATTGTAAACTGTTTAGGTGAGATCATTCTGCTGGGTTTAATTCCCAGCAACATGAAGCAGTCACTTCAGACTAACTGAGCAAGGCCCTTAATCATCAGCTGCTCAGCCAGATAGAAAAATGGGAGAAAATGATTGATTCTGAATAAGAACATCAAGTATAAATGAAGAATGATTATCTGTTACACTGGATGCGTTTCGTAAAGTAAATCATAGACCTGATTGCAAGTCTTTACTATCCAAGTGGCAGTACAAACATTTGTGGATTTCCTGACTTTAATACAATACTCTTGCTGTTACAATCAGATGCAAGAAATATTAAAATATCTAGGGTGGTGGTGTAGTGGTTAGCAAGGTCACTTTACAACAAGGTCACGGGGTCCCAGGAACAGGTTCTCCCTGTTGTTTGAGTGTGGACCTGTTGATAGATAGAAAGGTTTAAAGAATAGCTAAAATAAAATAAAGGAAAATATGTAAAAATACATAGTATTCATTTGTATAAAAACACTTTTTCAAATTCCAAAGAAATGTTTATGTGAATCGTTCAAACAGAACAAGCACATTAGAATAAAAACCACAATTCAGATTAAACTCAATGAATAAAAATCAACACATTCTGGTCTGGTTTGTAATGCTGGGGTTTATTTTCTTTTTTAAATCCGCTTTTATGCCTCATGACTGCATGTTGAATGTTGCAGAATTTTTTTATACAGAACAAATGTATGATTGAAAAAATGAACAAAATTGTATAAATAATATTTCCGGCACCAAAAAAAGAAAATATAAATACAGGTTTAAAATAAGTTTTTCCTGCCATACTGATTTTGGGATCAATAACCGATTTGCAGAATCAATATTAATTAATTGTTTTACTTCTTGTTTTACTTAAATAAAAGTATTAAAATGGAAATACATGGTGTAACTAAGGGCGATGTGAGGGTGTAGTTGTTAGTATGGTTGCCTAACAGCAAGGTCTGCTAGCAATAACGCTGACAATAATACCCCCCCCCCCACCCCACGTCTAATATTTTGCGATTTACCTGGATTAAAAAACTCAACAAACATTATTTATTTTCACTCATACAACTTTAAACCTCGAACAATTCCATCTCATTCCACATATGGTGTTTGGAAGTATAAATCAAAACAGCATCTCCCAACTGGTCTTTTTTCTGGCACTCTTACCAAGAATCAGTACATTGGCTCCTGATTAGGTTGTCCTTCATCTTCTTACAGTGGTTATACAAACCTGTTAAAAGGGGTCAGATTTTAGTGTTCATCAGTCATCCTGCCCAAGAAGGTTTGGGTAAAAAGATCGATATGCCTTCGTTAGATATATCTGTTAGAAAAGACCTCATTCCTGAATCCTGAGTGTTTAAAAATTAAGGTAACTGTGATTCTGTTTTCTTTGGTGTACCGGTCCTAAGTGTTTTTCCTTTAGTTTTTTAGTGCTTGACAGAAACACATTATTAGGCAAACAAACCTATTACTAAAATATTGCCTTGCATTCTATCTATTGGTTTTTATTCAATTGGAGTCAATAAATAATTTTCATTTCTTTAATTAGACAGCATTATTACTGTGACTTTCACATCTGCATTCTAAATAGTTGAATAATTTAAATATATACCTTCTGTAATATTTGATTTTTACAGGTCACAACGCAGTACTAAGGGAGAGCTCAGGGATGAAACCAGTACAAGCTACTGTTCCACCCACAGAAGAAAGGCCTTTGAAGTCAACCATTGTCCAACACTGGCATACCCTCGCAGACTTCACCCCAGCTATTAGTTGATGCATCTGTCATGTTGACCACGCATGATGTCACCAACTCCGAGGTAAATATCTGGCTGTATAATTCTGGGACCTGCCATGTCCTCAAAGCACGGATGTACCCACGAGTGATTTTGATAGGAATTTCAAGCGGACTTTTCCAGGCTTTTGCCGGGACCCAATCTTTCAGCCAAAATTGCAGTTGGCTCATTCCAGAGAAAATTGCAGAGACCTCTGTATCCATCAGACCCTGAAAAGACCTGAGCTGGATAAGATTATTGCTCAACAATGCTGAGACAGGCACGTGAGTCTTTAGTGAGTCATAACATATTATCGACTAGGGAAGAGCTGTGTATACATACGATCCCTAGGGTAAAGTCCAGAGTCACAAACTAGTCCACCCAAAAATGGATTAAACTCTCTTGTCCATTTGGGAAGCAGAAAGCTTCCTTGGAAAAACTTGCTTGAGCGCGTCTTTCTTAAGTGACTGATAAAATGGGTGTTCTGGCTTGAAACTGAAGTGCATAACTGCTCTATGATTTTTAAAACCTAGCCCGACACAGCTGAAATAGCTCATCATGGCTTCCATAAACTAATTAAACAGTCTCAAGACCGTGAGCATTGAGATACTACGAATGCGCTGAGAATATGGACTCAGTATCCCCAGCATCTAGAAGAGGTTGGGAGCAGCTGTTTAAAGTGAGAGAAGAAAATTGGTCTTTTATGACAATGTGAGAATTTTTTGCAATCTTTAGTGATTGATAAAACACTGACACGCACTCTTGAACTTGTGCAGTGGCACTTGCAAGCTAGGGCTTCAAACTGCTTCCGTTCCGAATCAGGAAGAAGATTTAGTGGTGGAAGAAGATTCAATTCAATTCAATTTTTTTTGTATAGCGCTTTTTACAACAGTTATTGCCTCAAAGCAGCTTTACAGAATGAATGATAAATATTGAGGTTATAAGATACTGATATAGTTCAGTGCAGGAAAGGACTCCGGCCAAACTAACTAACACAGTCTAATTAAAAGGAGAACCAGTGGGAGGCACAGACATGAGGGATTCCTGATATGTAAGGCAACCAGACCACCACCAAAAACAACTGATTGATCGGTGAGAGTCAGCATTTGATTTGGACAGCATCCAAACAGCATCAGATCACCAATACTCAATATCTTTATCTAAAGAGGACTAACACTGAAATGCCTGACTAAATAAATGGGTCTTTAATCTAGACTTAAATACTGAGACTGTGCCTGATTCTCGGACATAAACTGGTAGATTGTTCCAAAATTTTGGGGCATTATATGAAAACGCTCTGCCCCCTTCTGTAACTTTATTCACAACTGGCACTGACGACAGCCCATATCCTTTGAATGAAGTGGGCATGGCGGAACATATGGCACCACCAGCTCACTAAGGTATTGAGGTGCCAGACCATTTAGCGCTTTATACGTTAAAAGTATTATTTTAAAATCTATAGCGAATCTCACCGGGAGCTCACTGTCTCTTCCCTGAGACTGCCCTCTTCATTGTTCTTGTCTCTAGCTCTTGGCAGAATGTAGCATTTGTATTTGTCTCTCTCTGTTGCAGGCTACCAGCTGCAGTCAGTCCACAAACGTACCCATGGGATCACCAAAGAAGCTGGAGAGGAAGATGGGGAAGTTGATAAGGAGTTTCCAGTCTGCTTTGTCAAGATCTGACAGGTTCAAACAAGTCCTAAACCGGGATTAACTGGTATTGTAACGGACTTCTCACAGGCGGATCCATATTGCGGTTACTCGTTTATTAATTAATGTAAATAATGATCGAAACCAAAACAAACACAGGAATGCACACGCAAGAAAAACTTTAGTATTGAAACAAAACATAAACTTAGAAGCACTGACTAAAAACTTTAGTGTCCTCAGCGGGAACCACAGTACTTATCTTTAGTCGTAAGTTCACAAACACAGTCCAGAGTGGATCAAAGCGCGTAGCTCGTGTAGTGGCCGGAGTCTGTACCGAAAACAATAACTCGCGACACGCATACCGGCTTTAAATAATGCGTCATCGCCCTGGAGCCATCTTGCTGCCAGGACGACAACGCTACAAAGGGGGGCGTGGCACAGACAGCTTCCTTACAGTAGCCCCCCCCTAAAAAGATGCCTCCTGGCGTCCAAACCAACCAAAACACAAAAGGTAAACCCCGCCCGACACACCCAACCAGGTACACAAAACAAAAACAAAACAGGGGAGATAGGCACACAAAGAATCCCCGGAGGCCACGGAGGGACCCCACAAGGCCACGGAGGAACTCCAGATGGCCACGGAGGAAACTCAGAGGGGCCCGAAGGGACCTGAGGAAACTCAGAGGGGCCCGAAGGGACCCGAGGAAACCCAGCAAAGGCAGAAGGGGCCCAAGGAGACTCAGTAAAGTCCGCAGGGGCCTTGGGAAACTCAGAGAGGACCCGAGGGGGCCGAAGGAAACTCAGAGGAGGCCGAAGGGGCCTCTGAAAGGGCTGTGGGAGCCTCAGGAAGTGCTAAGAGGGCCGAAGGGGACTCAGTAAGGGCCGAAAGGCCCCCGAGGGGACTCAGTAAGGGCCAAAGGGGCCTGAGAGGACTCAGTAAGGGCCAAAGGGGCCCAAGGGGACTCAGTAAGGGCCGAAGGGGCCCAAGGGGACTTAGTAAGGGCCGAAGGGGCCCAAAGAGAGTCAGTAGGGCCGAAGGGGTCCAAAGGGACTAAGTAAGGGCCAAAGAGGCCCAAGGGGACTCAGTAAGAGTCAAAGGGGATGCTTAGGGGACCGAAGGGGACACTGAGGGGACCGAATGGGACACTGAGGGGGCCGAAGGGGACACAGAGGGGACGGAAGGGGACACCGAAGGGACCGAAGGGGACACCGAGGGGGCCAAAGGGGACTGAGGAACATCTAGATGGTGACAAGGAGCCTAAGGGGCCTCTGAAAACACGGAAAAGGCCTCTGGAAACTCAGAAAAGGTCAAAGGGGATGCTTAGGGGACCGATTGAGACACTGAGGGGACCAAAAGGGACACTGAGGGGACCGAAGGGGACACTGAGGGGGCCGAAGGGGACACAGAGGGGGCCGAAGGGGACACCGAGGGGACCGAAGGGGACACCGAGGGGGCCAAAGGGGACTGAGGAACATCTAGATGGTGACAAGGAGCCTAAGGTGCCTCTCAAAACACGGAAAAGGCCTCTGGAAACTCAGAAAAGGTCTCTGGAAACTCAGAAAAGGCCTCTGGAAACTCAGAAAAGGCCTCTGGAAACTCAGATGGGACAGAGAGGGACCCTGAAGTAACAGAGTGGGACCCCGAAGGGACAGAGAGGAATCCGGAAGGGACAGAGAACAAAGAAGACAACACAGGGGACACCAAAGACACAGTCAATAGTTCAAGACTCAGCGAAGGAGGACGAAGACTCAGCGAAGGAGGACGAAGACTCAGCGAAGGAGGACGAAGACTCAGCGAAGGAGGACGAAGACGTGCTACTGGGGTGGCCTCCACTACGGTGAAGGGAGCCCGGTAAAAAACTGCATTCGTGGACGCTGGACTGGAATCCCCGGTTTCATAAGGAGAGACGGTGTCTTCCATACTGCCGCGAATTCTAATGGCTTCTGCAGGCGAAGGCGGGGCTAACGAGCGCGTAGGCAGTGGGGCTAGTGGGGGGACTAGCGGAGTTAAAAAACTCCCCCGCGTGAGTACTGCTGGATCCTTAATGGGCGAGTTATTCTGTAACGAACTTCTCACAGGCGGATCCATATTGCGGTTACTCGTTTATTAATTAATGTAAATAAAGACTGAAACCAAAACAAACACCGGAATGCACACGCAAGAAATACTTAAAAACATAAACTTAGAAGCACTGACTAAACACTAATCTGACTTTAGTGTCCTCAGCGGGAACCACAGTACTTATCTTTAGTCGTAAGTTCACAAACACAGTCCAGAGTGGATCAAAGCGCGTAGCTCGTGTAGTGACCGGAGTCTGTACTGAAAACAATAACTCGCGACACGCATACCGGCGTGTCGCTTTAAATAATGCGTCATCGCCCTGGAGCCATCTTGTTGCCAGGACGATGACGCTACGAAAGGGGGCGTGGCACAGACAGCTTCCTTACAGGCATGCTCTTTTCATAACCATGAGAATGAGTCCAGCCTGTTTCTTGCTGGTTCAGCTAAAGGGGTTCCAGATGAGCTGTAGCTCGGGGCCTTCAAGTGCACCTCATGGAGGTCAGGGGGCTCCACATTAATAGGAGAATCCTATGTAGAATCTGTCCAATCACTTCTCTAAGACACACAAACAGACATAACGTCATCAAGGCCAAACGACAAGATGCTTGTTAACTCAGCTTGATTGTCGCCTCCATCCTGCGGTCAGACGGGAACAGTCAGCAACACCTCTGCAGCAACAGATTCTAGACTAAACTGAGTCAATAATCTTCAGAGGAACTATGAAAGTGGGGAATTTCCCATAGTGGATTGCCAAAAGGGAATAATGTTCACAATTTACTAACTCTGGATTGGGATACTTTTGTAAAAGCTATAAACATTTGCTCCCTTAACAGCCCCAGACAGCACTAGGTGCTTTAATCTACTCTGATGCTTTTTTTTTTAAATAGGGAATCTATTTTTTAACCCAGTCCAGTTCTTATCAAGCTGTGATTGTAAATCTGCACAAGAAGGAATGGTTACCATGGAAATGGTTGTATTTTTGAACAAAGATGTGATTCAAAATTAAATTAGAGAAAACTTCAGCAGTGTTATATAACTGTGTGTATTAGCTGAACTACCTCTCAGTGGAGATCGTTAGACTTAAATCTGGACCTGGAAACCAAACGGCTTGTAAATGTCTACGAGAAAATTAAAAAAACCTCTCTGGCTTTCTTTTTGTGAAGCTGTAATTCTGAAGTGTACTGAAGGAGAACAGTGTATTCTATGTCACATCAATAGCTGAAAAGAGCTTTTCTCTGCTGAGTGTTAATATCAGTGCCTAGGGGTGTGTGTGTGTGTGTGTGTGTGTGTGTGTGTGTGTGTGTGTGTGTGTGTGTGTGTGAGAGAGAGAGAGAGAGAGA
>JAOTRA010090582.1:0-11960 GCA_026260255.1 Pseudolaguvia tuberculata
ACACACACACACACACACACACACACACACACACACACACACACACACACACACACAGACACACACACACACACACATTTTGAAATTACCAAACAACCTAACATGCATGTTTTTAGACTGTGGGAGAAAACCGGAGTAGCTGGAGTAAACCCATGGATAGAAAATTTAAATCAAAGGAAGTATAAATTATGCATAATATCTACATCTACATTCATTCATTCATTCATTCATTCATTCATTCATTCATATTCTTACTCGCTTATTCCCGAATCCAGGGTCACGGGGGTCTGCTGCGCCTATCCCAGCACCATAGGGCGAGAGGCGAGGGTACACCCTGGACGGGTCGCCAGTCCATCTCTACATCTTCATATTATATTTATTATGTTTTGTGTTCTGAATTGTTTTTGTCTAAGTGTCTAAACAAGGGGGGCAATGGTGGTTCAAATGGTTAAGGTGCTGAGTTGTTCCACTGCCAAGGAAGAACAGGGCTCAAGTTCGTCATTGTTGGGTCCTTGAGCAAGAACCTTAACCCTTCCTGCTCTAGGGGTACAATAACTGACCCTGCACTCTGACCACCAACATACTAAGATGGGATATGCGAAGAAAAACATTTCACTATATGTTTCAATTTCAGAATAAAGGGAAGTATCTGTGAATATCTGTCTTTACTCTCTCAGTGTTCGGCCTACTGCTGCCTCCTGGAGCTCCTCTGTCCAATTTGTCCAATTTGAATTGTAAAAAAGATGTAAGTTACATAAAAAGTTCACTAACAACTTACAGAGAACCCAGAGGAGACCCCCGTAATTGCGCGGCGAATATGCAAACTCTGTTTGCTATTATTAGTCAAAGCAATTTTACTTTATTTTTGTTTACGTAAAAAGCTTTCCCCTTTTTCTTGTTTTCTCTGACTTGTGTTTCCTATTTTTCCCAACAGGTGGCGGTGAAGAGATTGTAATCTCAAAATAGAGGTTCCTGCCTTTCACCCTATGTGCGCTGGGATAGGCTCTAGTAGACCCCCTACTGAATAAAATCATGCTTTACTGTATATACAAATATTTTTCCTTTCCTACTAGGATAAATGTGGAACATTTTATACAACTAAAAATAGTTTTATATGTTGACATGTTTTCTATATCTAGGTGGAAAACCTACTAGTTTTGAATGTATGTTTTTATATTCAATATTCTTTTACATTCTTCCTTCATTCATTCATCTTCTTATCTGCTTATTCCCTAATTCAGGGTCACGGGGGTCTGCTAGCACCTTTTCAAGCGCACATAGGGTGAGAGGCAGGGTACCCTCTATATGGGTCGCCAGTCCATCGCAGGGCAACACATAGACAAACAACCCCTCACACATATTAACTCCTCTGGATAATTTAGAATCACCAATCAAACTAATGTACATGTTTTTGGGAGGAAACCGAAGTACCCAAACACGAGGAATGATCCCCGCTCAGGGTTCGAACCCGGGACCTTCTTGTTGTGAGGCGACCGTGCTACCTTTTCATTCTTATAAATCCTAATATTGGTAGAAGAATGCTGAGGATGGAGGTTCGGGCAGGAGGAAAAGAGGAAGACCAAGGAGGAGGTTTATGGATGTGGTGAGGGAAGACATGCAGGTAGTTGGGGTGACAGAGACCGAGAGGTATAGGACAGGGTAGTGTGGAGAAGAGTGATCCACTGTGGCGACCCCTAACGGGAGCAGCCAAAAGGAGAAGAAGTAGAAGATTTTTATAAATCCTAATAAATCCTCACAGGGTTATATTGGCATGTTTATAGAGTTATAACTCAAGCAGTTGGATGTGTGGAGGTGCACTTAAAAGTAATGAAAGACCTTGCTAATGGAAACTCTGTTTCGCATGCTAACTCTATACCATATGTTACGGGAGTGATGCTGTGTAGAGATGTAAATTGGCATAAGAAGTACAAATATTTAATATTTATGTATGTTTACCTATTTAACAATTATTGATCTGTTTATCACATTCCTAACCTTATGCACATTAAGCATTTAGTCAGCATGGACTTACTTACATTTGGATTTTATAACTAGACTGTTGAACAATTTCTTCTCCAGTTTCGAAAAAGCTGGACTTAAATTACCCCTGTATACATTTATAGACTTATGCAGCAATTTTTGGCACATATTTTATTGTTTTCTGTGGGCTTGTGTGTGACTTGTTTTGTGTGTGTGTGTGTGCGTGCGTGCGTGCGTGCGTGTGTGCATGTGTGTGTGTGTGTGTGTGTATCCAGTGCAACCTATAGATTTCCAATAGCCATAAAATCTAGGATGTTAGTCTTTAGATCAATTATTATGGTTGCTATGGTCTTATCATATGGTCTAAACCATTACTAAATGAAATAATATATAGATTATATTTGTAGTATAAGATGTAAATGTAAAAAGTTTCACTGTGGTGAACGCCTAATGCATTACATAGAAATATCCTAAATGAATGAATATATTTGGCTATAAAATTCAAGTAAAAATCTTGTTGAAGAACTGATGATAGATTTTTGCTTTAGTCTAAATATTTTACTAATGTACAATATGCAGTAGACACTATAAATAATAGAGTAAGTGAATTTCAGAGAGTATAAAAGTTTAACGGGTTAATTTGGTTAGCTAGTTGTCAAAAGTTTTATGCAATAAATCGGAATGAAACAAGAATACATGTTATTCTGGCAGTGTAGGGTGTCCCCATGGGTAAAGACACAAATAGCAAAGTAGATTTAGTTCTAGTTTGTTCTAGAACAAAATACTGAAAAACACACAGATATGTCAAGTGTCCATATATACAGTAACGGGTGAACTGAAAACTCAGATTATGTCAAACAATAATTTTAATAAATGCAAAAGAAAATAAAACATGAAAATTGAGACAGCTTTGTTTATTAGTTTGATACAGAGGACGCGGTAAACGTGCAATCTTGTTGCCAGGGACTTAGTGATGGTTGAAAGTATTATGGTTAGTGTTATCTACAAAGAGACAGCATGGATTTAGGTTTTCATTCAAACTATGCAAATTTCCTACAATTGATGAGTAAACTAAGAACCAAGAGCAACTGATTAAAGTCAGTATGCTTGGTTAAAATGACAACCCGCAGCTACACTGGTTGGTTGCAGATAAGAATGTACATCTCCAAATTAAAGGCTCTCAATCAGAATATATTATGAATGGAATGTTAAATTGGTTGGAAAAGTGCAGCTGTTACTGTGTGAAAAGGGCCTAAATGCACATTTCTGAGAATTGGGATCCGAAATGCTAATTATAGCTGATGACGGAAAAGGAAAAGAGTTGGTAATGCCTTTTAATTTTGGGGGAAAAAGTGAACAAAATTTTAATTTCATTATTTTTGTTTTTTTAAATTATTATTATTATAATAATAATAATAATTATTATTATTATTATTGGGGGCGGCGCGGTGGTGACGTGGTTAGCACGCTCGCCTCACAACAAGAAGGTCCGGGGTTCGATTCCGGGTCTGGGGTCTTTCTGTGTGGAGTTTGCATGTTCTCCCAGTGCTTGCATGGGTTTCCCCCGGGTACTCCGGTTTCCTCCCACTGTCCAAAAACATGTACATTAGGCAAATTGGTGAGTCTAAACTGGCCATAAATGCCCAGCCATTAGGGAGTAGCCTTAGTGCCGGTCCCAAGCCCGGATAAATGGGAGGGTTGCGTTAGGAAGGGCATCCAGCGTGAAACCCCGCCAAGTCCAATGTGCGGATCACTGATCCGGATCCGCTGTTGATCCGGATCCGGACCCCGAACGGGAGCAGCCGAAGGACAAAAGTTTCAGTAGAGAAAATACAGGTATTTTCTAGTAGGACAGGACTGTGTTAACAAATACAAGTACAAGAAATCCAGTCAGCATTTACAGGTCTTGGGACCTTCAACAGGGGCCCAGCATTGCTTGTATAAACCGCTTATTATTGTATAATTAGTGGTTTAGGTTTAGGATTGGAAGGTTTTAACTTTCCAGCATCACTAATTGGGACCTTAAGCATGACCCTTAACCCTCAACAGATCTTTTGGATTATAGAAATATAAGTCGCTCTGGATAAGAGTATTTGCTTATCTTTTAAGAGACAAACATACTACTAAACAGACCTACTACAATCACCTACATAATGTTTTTAAGTTCATCAAGTAGATGCTGAAAGGTCATCATAAAATGCTAATGAATTTAATGATGCAATTTTAGAGAAATGCAGAACAGTGACATCATGTCTCATTCTTTTGCTCCCTGTTCTTTTTTTTCTTCCTTTGTTTTCCTTTCCTTCCCATTTTGCTCTATTTCTCAGGTGTCTCAGAGTCCCGGGATAAATAGGTTGCGGCAGAGTCGTGGCCTGAGCTCCAGTAATTTGGATCTGTACAGTGGGAAGTCATAAAATGACTTTGTCTCCAGTGTTTCTATGCCATGTGTACTGCACAGCCTGAGTGCTCTCATTTTAATAAATGTTACACCAAAGTAGGGTTTGGCGATCCTGAGACCTGCTCCTTATAAAGTAGTCAATACTCCTAAAAGTTTTGCACATTTAAAAAATGTTATATAGTTTATTTTTTGGTTTTACTTCCTGTTTACCCTGTTCCAGAGGGTAGGTATATTTCAACTACTTTCTCAGTCAGGAAACATATCCATGCTGCATTATATTATAGTGAGCAACATCCCAATATTCTTCCATAGATGAAATCATTTGGATCAAATAATTTAATTGGGCAACGCAGCCACGTTGTACATAACTCGTTCACTTCACAACGAGAAAATTCCCGGGTTCGATTCCTGGGCCTGGGATCTTACTGTGTGGAGTTTGCGTATTCCTCCGGGTACTCTGGTTTCCTCTCATAGTCCAAAAACATGTAAATTAGGCTGATTTGGTGATTCTTAATTGCTCCCAGGAATGAGTGTGTGTGTGGTTGTTCGTCTGTGTGTCCTGTGATGGTCTGGTGACCTGTCCAAGGTTTGTCCCTGCCTCTCGCCATATGTAAGCTGCAATAGGCTCCAGCGGATTTCTGTGACCTCGATTTAGATCTTTGCACATTTTTTTTCTGGTCTTTTTGGAGATTTGGCTATTTAAGAAAGTTATCTACTCATTTGTGTTATTGTTGTTGGTTCTGGATTGTTCCACCACCATCTCACCTCCTTGTCCTACTCTAAAGAAATGCACTAAAATTGTACAACAGAAAGTAGTTCCAATACAGTAGCTAATGTTTTTATTTTATTTGGTTTGTGTGAGAAATATTTGGTGAAAAGGATGTACCTTGAACTGTTCTGTAAATAAGGAAGCATCTCCATGTTCTTCCAGGTTACGGTTATGGGCTTTTGTTACTGTGTCCAGCATTTTAAAGTGAACTGAATCTGTTACATTAATATTTCCTGTTACTGATGTGTTACAACTGTAAGCAACATGGTGGAATGTATATTAGGTTTTTTTTTTGTTTTTTTACATTTATTCTATTGTGAGTTAAAGAAAAGTCCTTGTTACTGAACCCGACTGTGTAACATATTCAGTCTGTTGAAAAATCTGCTGATTCAGAAACCTGTGTTTTATTGTAATTTGCCAATGAGGTGAAAGGTTGGACGAGTATAAGTTGTGCTAGAGTTGCTCAGGTCATGCTAATGTAAATAACAAAGATGTGTATGAAATAAAATAAAAGCTTTTACACGCCTTAAGCTGTAAAAAGAATAAATAGCATCCCATATACAAGTGCATTGAGGGTTGCTGGTTTGATTTGGCAGAAATTTAAAATAAGTGGTATTGGTCTTTCCTTTGTTCTTTTTTCTGGTGCTTGTGCTTCTACCATCTGAAACCAAAGTCTTTTATTAATTATTTTTCCTCATGATGTGTAAGGTGAAGAGGAGGAGGAGGATATTTTATGAGTACTGTACAAGGCTTAGGGTTTTAACTGTTTTACTGCTGTTAGGGTGATGGGAGGGGAAAGGTCACAGTGTATTTTAAAGAGGGAATGTTTTCCTTTCAACTCTACAGGGGTTTGGCTACAATAGTTTACCGTAGCCTTGCTGTAGTGTATAACTACCGTCGGTACGATTTTTACACCCTCATATTTTCTCATGTATAAGAAATAAATTGTTAAAGCTCCTGTAGAAATATTGATTAACTCTTGTTCTTTTTTTTATTTATTACAATGTACACACTGTTTACATTGTGTACTGTGTGGTGAGATGGTTTCAATGTCTGTACACTGAGGTTTATTACAGCAGCACATCCCATCATACTAGAGAAATACACTTTTAAAAACAACAGATTGTGTTACCAATTATTTAATTGTTTGGGACTAATGACTAATGACCTAACCTACAAAACCCAGAATGTGCTTAAAGCTATTCCAAAAACTGTTGTTTGATGCTGTAGTTGAAGCATAAACCCACCACGTAAATAAGTACCAGTCTGCTTTTAAGAAGAGGTTCTGTTTAAGGCAGGATTTACTAAGAACTGAAAATAGATCATTGCAAATATTTCAGACTCCTGATTTATGTTCAGAAAATAATCAATATATCTGCTAAAGTTAGCAATGTTCCCGATAAATGTAGATAAACTGTAAACCCAGACAACATGGTCTTCTTTTCTATCTACAATCTTCTCCATACAATAGTGACTCAGGAATCCGACAGGATTTAGACATCATAAGCAAATATAGTTAGCTTTGAAGCTAGAATAGAAGGGATCATAGAGGATCTCAAACTGGGTGCTGGAGATTGAGAGCATTTGAGAAGAACTAAAGAATCATATAAACAGTTCAGTAGCGCTATGCTAATAAATAAGTTTATTGTCTATAAATTTGTAATAAATTATGCAGGTAAATGTTTTGAGACACTACATTAAGCAGTCATAGATGGTGTATATGGTGTCGGTTAATGATTAATAATGTTATTAAAATGGCGCATATACAAACTCAAAATTATTTTGTACAAACGTTTTTGTTTCTACGAATTAGCAATCCTGTGGATCACTAAACTAATATTTAGTTGTATAACCAGGTTTTATTTTTTAAATTTGGGGGGGGGGGTTTGCTTTTTTTTTTTTTAGTCAACCGACTTGTGGCATCTTCCAGCAGTTATTGAACAGCATTTTTTAAATCATCCCACAAGTTATCAATTGGATTATACTCTGGGAATTTGGCTGGGCACTCTATAACGTTTATTTTGTTGGTTTGGAACCAAGACTTTGCTTGTTTACTAGTGTGTTTGGGGTTTGGTGTCTTGTTGAAACAACCATTTCAAGGGCATGTCCTCTTCAGCCGTAGGCAACATGATCTCTTCAATTATTTTGACATATGCAAACTGATCTATAAACCCTGGTATGCAATAAATAGGCCCAACACCATAGTAGGAGAAACATGCCCATATGATGCTTACACCATCATGCTTCACTGTGAATTCAGAGTTTGGGGGTCATCTCACAAACTGTCTGTGGCCCTTGGACCAAAAAAGAAAAGTTTTACTCTCATCAGTCCACAAAGTGTTCCTCTATTTTAGGCCAGTTGAGGTGTTCTTTGGCAAATTGTAGCTTGTTCTGCACATGCCTTTGCGGGGGTTCTTGAAAATAGATTAGCATCACACACACGTCTTCTAAATGTCACAGTACTTACAGGTAACTACAGGTTTTTAATCATCCTGGATCTGATCATTGGCTGAGCTTTTGCATTCTGGTTACACTTCGATCTATTTTGATGGTTGTCCTTTTCTTCCACGTCTTGCTGGTTTTGCCCTCCAAGGCATTGGAGATCATTTTATCTGAACAGACTATAATTTGTGCACCACTTTAGAGGTTTTCTCTCTAATCAACTTTTTTATTCAATTCAACTCCGTTTTATTTATAAAGCGCTTTCTTCAATTGTCATTGCCTCAAAGCAGCATTACAGGGTGAATGATAATTCTGACAGTTTGTCCCTGATGAGCGCCGGTGGCAATGGTGGCAAGGAAAAACTCCCTTCAAGGAAGAAACCTTTAGAGGAACCAGACTCAAAGGGAACATTTCCTCATATGGGTCGAACAGAAATTGTATGTATGTATGTGTGTGTGTGTCTGTGTGTCTGTGTGTATATATGTATATATATATATATATATATAAACCAGTTCAGGATGGATTGAGATGGGTGACATTTGAAGTCATCGTGGGAATTAGACGACTGAGCTGATATATGACGTTCCAGATCCAGCGCGGTGGGGTGGCATGTACAAAGTACGCTGTTCTTCTGAACAATGTTTTGAACGAGCCATTTTCCTCAGGCTTTCAAATGCATGTTCAACAAGTGCTGGCTTCATCCTTAAATAGAGGTCACCTGATTCACACCTGTTTTTTCCCAAAATTCATGACCTCACTGATTGAATACTACACACCCCTTTCAAGTAATTGCCCAATTGCACAGCCTCATAAATGTGCATAACATGAATGCTGGGTCTTGTTTGTTTTCTGAAAATCTGCTGCACCTACTGGTAACTTGTTTGCCATTTAGCAATAAAAAATATTAAAAACCGATATTATTCTGGTTAGTCACATTGTGCTGCTACTATTTTGAACAATATTGTACATGATTATACAGTGTCACATATAGTGAAATGTATTTCTTCACATATCCCATCTTAGTAAGTTGAGGGTCAGGGTGCAGGGTCAACTATTGTACAGCGTCCCTGGAGCAGGAAGGGTTAAGGGTCTTGCTCAAGAACCCAACAGTGGTGGACTTGAGTCCAGGTCTTCCTTGGCGTTTGTGGGGCTTGAGCCCAGGTCTTCCTGATCTCCCAATCAACAACTCAGCACCTTAATCATTTGAGCCATCACTGCCCCAGTAGCATTACCTGTAAAATAAGTATACAAAATTTACTTAATACTTTTTTTATTAAGACCATAAACAATCATATCAACATGTGGGAAAATGGGCATTGGATGACTCTTTTAAATATTCCCAGCATGCACTGCTCTCTTTCTGCCTCTCCTTCTGAATCAGGGATGTCCAATGTCATTCCTCCAGAGCCGGTATCCTGCAGAGTTTAGCTCCAAATTGCCCAACACACATACCTGTATGGTTTAAGGCTACCTAACAAGATCTTAATTCAGGTGTCTTTGATTAGGGATGGAGCTAAACTCTGCAGGAACCAACCGTCCAGGATTTGCTCGCCCCTGTTGTAAATCCTCATCAATGTTGCCCTCTTGGGCAGTTTGAAAAAGTTGACATGGTAGTTAATGTATCGGTACATGCTCTAGTTCGGGCATCTTTTTGCTGCCGTCTTGGTCCTCATCACCACAGATTGACATCAGTGATAAGATCAGAAAGTGTTACTTCTCTTCCAGAGACTCGGTAGTGTAGCTGCGGTAACGGATCTGCTGAGGAGGCAAGTAAAGCAGCAGTGTGGTAGAAAAATAACAGCCTGTACTTTAAACTCAAGAGACATCAATGATAATTGTTCCATCAGAATGCAGACAAAGGCCTTGCTGCAAATTACCTGAGGTTTAAAAATAAAATTTGAAGAGGCGTTGAGGACACAATGATCTTTACTGGAACGAGTCTCTTTATTCTGATTATTATTATTCTTTATCCTTGTGCGTTTTATGCATGCAGAAGGTCAAAAACAACTGATCTGAAAATGCATGAAGCGCACTGTATTTCACTCATTCATTTATCTTCTAACCAGCTTGTTCCCTAATTCGGGGTAACTTGGGTTTGCTGGAGCCTATCCCATAGGGCAATAGGCAGAGGTACACCCTGGATAGGTTGCCAGTTCATCACAGGCTCACACATAGATGAACAACAACACACACTCGCGCACTCCTATGGGCAATTTAGAATCACCAATTAACCTAAGGAACCTGAGGAAACCGGAGTACCCAGAGGAAAACCCATGTGGAGAACATGCAAACTCCGCACAGAAAGATCCCTCACCTGAGAATTGAACATGCTGTGAACTTGCAATTAAACAGGTAACAAAAAAAAACCAGACAAATACTTTGAACAATCAATGATATATTCTAAATTATTTAAATTGTTCCACATAGTTCTTGTAGTTGTTATAATTCATTGCTTTGTAAATCAGAGCAGCATGGTGGCGTAGCGCTGTTGTCTCATAGCAAGATGACCCGGGTTTGATTCCCAGTAGCCTTTCTGTGTGAAAATTGCGGAAATGTTCTCCTGTATGTACTTCGGGTACTCCAGTTTTCTCCCACAGTTCAAAAACAGGTATGTTAGAACGACTGATGATTGTAAATATCCATAGGAATTATGGGCATGGCCCTGTGATGGACTGGTGACCTATCCAGGATGCACCTCTCCTCCCTTTTGCCCATCAGAGAGCTTGAATAGGCTCCAGCAGAGCTCCGTGACCCTAAATTATGAAAAAAGTGGGTTAGACCATGAATGAACGAACGAACGAATGAATGAGCGGATGAATGAATGAGCAGATGAATGAACGAATGAATGAAGTTACTTTACTTGTTCCTGATAATGTATTGCTGGAAATCCAGCCTTGTATGCAGTGCTCAAAATGGCCAAAAGATGGTGCCATATACTATTGGGTTTGATATAATAAACCTGATATGTGATAATAAAAATAATAAAATAATGTTGGTGGAAACGATTATCTGGTGATCATTAATAAATGATAACTAATTAATTATTCGATTATTCATACATAAGCTGGGTTTACTGCCTCACCGCTGCATGACAGCTGGATGGATGCTGATCATACAGTAAGTAATGCTGGCAGGCTGGAGTGTCCATGAGTGACGGTCCTTTTGTATTTGTGTTTATTTCTCCAGTTTCCTTCCCACATGCTATAAACATGCAGCTGCAGGTATGTGGATTCCCCATCAGTGTTTGCATTAGTTGCCATCCAGGCTGCATTTCTTTCTACCAATCTTTCTGTGCGGAGTTTGCATGTTCTCCTTACGCTTGCGTGGGTTTCCTCCGGGTAGTCCGGTTTCCTTCCACCGTCCAAAAACATGTACATTAGGTTGATTGGTGATTCTAAATTTCCCATAGGAGTGAATGTGTGTGAGTGGTTGTTTGTCTATGTGTGGCCCTGTGATGGACTGGCTATCTGTCTAGGGTGTACCCCCGCTTCTCGCCATATGTGCCCTGGGATAGGCTCCATCAGACCCCCGTGACCCCGAATTATGGAATAAGCGGATAAAAAGATGAATGAATGAATAAATGAATGAATGATGGCCATGTGATGTGATATACGGTATAGTTATTGCAATAAAGAATAAATTGTTAGAAATGATCATTAATGTATATTATTATTTTATCAAATTATTTATTTGTATTTTTCTCTTGCTGTTGCTGCCAGGTGGCTGCAGCATCGCCCTTGTTATTCACCAGCTCGCACCCGAAACCGGAAGCTGTGAAAGGAAAGTGAGATGGAGGAAGAGGGAGGGAAAGAAAGCGAGAGAGAGAGAGAGAGAGAGAGAGAGAGAGAGAGAGAGAGAGAGAGAGAGGCAGGGGGAAGGAGATGAGGGTAGACCGCTGTCGGGTCTCACCGGACGAACTGCTCAGGTCGCTGTATTCGAACCCTGAACCCTGACACCGTGAACACTGACCCTGACCCTGGCACGCGCGCGAGTTAGTCTCGTTACTGGAACTGCATTCGAGCTGTTGCAAACTCTGGAGCCGCTTATTAAACACCTGAACTGAGACATCCTGTAGATCTTCCTCAGTGTTCCACTTTACCTGTTCGGCTCTCCTGGGATCAGCGGCAGACATGGACACACAGGAGACCCCGGAGACACAGGACACACAGGACACACCGGCACGGAGCGGCGCAGCGCGCAGAAGCGGCACGAGCTTCAGGACTAGGAGAAGATGGGCTCTGTTCACCAACACTTTCCTCAACATCGCGTTCTTCTACACCAACAGTGAGCATACGCGCGCACACACACGCACACGCACACACACACACACACACACACACACACACACACACACACACACACACACACACA
>JAOTRA010090599.1:0-11959 GCA_026260255.1 Pseudolaguvia tuberculata
CGCACATTAGACTTGGCGGGGTTTTACGCTGGATGCCCTTCCTAACGCAACCCTCCCATTTATCCGGGCTTGGGACTTTCGTATAATTATCTAAGTGAATTATATTCTCACCAGCATGACTAGGGTTGGATATGGCAGAGACGGAGGTGACTGTGTCCATGGAAGACGTGGTGGTGATGAAGACCACTGACAATGAGGAGATTGCAGCAGGCGATTCTAACAAGACACAGGTCATCCTTCAGCTGCAACCTGTCACATCCGGGTGGGTCACAGACTACTAAACATGGAGCAAGTGATAACTCAATGTTAAAATGGTAGATTTTATTTCCAGGACTGTCACTGATGGACTCTTACCTTGACATTTGCCAAATGATGTAACTATATACTGTATTTAAATTGCCTGTGTGGCTACAAACTTGTGGAACCCCAACCACCCCGTACCTGACAGGCAAAACAATGCTTTCTTTCATGTTATTGTATTTGGTAGTATTATTTTATTTTGTATACAAAAAGAATAAATAAATAGAATAATAATAAGGGAGAATGTTTGGCTGAGCTCTCTAATCTCTAAATCAAAGCTCTCTAAAATAAAATTACATCCTGCATTTTTTAAAATAAAGAAATCTGTTTTTTTGCATTTTATTGCAAGACATTTTGGTAGAACAAAAAGAGATGAAACTGGGGAGTAGGGAACAGAACCATAGTATCCTAAGCAATCTAAGTGAAGCAACACTCATCTGTACCGATGAGGCCAGTGATCAGCATTTTTCATTCATTCATTCATTCATTCATTCATTCATTCATTCATTTATTTATCTTCTTGCCTGTTTATTCCCTAATTCGGGGTCACGGGGTCTGCTGGCGCCTATCCCAGCGCACATAGGGCGAGAGAATCACCAATCGACTTAATCTGTTTTCGGACTGTGGGAGGAGACTGGAGTACCCAGGGGAAACCCACACAAGTGGGGAGAACATGCAAACTCCGCACAGAAAGATGCCTGGACCCTGAACCTGGCACCTTCTTATTGTGAGGCGGCTGTGCTAACCACGCCGCTCTCCAATGTATTTCAATGTATTATTTTACATAATTCTTTGTTTAAATACACTCCTTTTTATTCAGTATTGCTTGTAATCACTTTTTTTGTTTTCTATATATTCTGGTCTGAAATCTTAAAACCAAGCTGTGAACATTTGCTGCATCCAGATTTGTGATAGATTTAGAAGGATAATGTATCTATAATGTCATGTAATGCAGTCAAGTTCTTTATTCAAGTCAATGTGTGTGTGTCTACAGGACCGAAGGCGAGACAGCCACAGCAGGTAGCTATTATTATTACTACATTGAATTACTAGCTTATTTTTTAAAAGTCATACCCTGACTAATAAGTAAGTATATAAGTATTATATACCACAGCTGCAGTGTCCTACATACAACATTTGTCTTTATACACAAGAAAAATACATAACATTTTACAGTTAAACATTAAAATCTGTATACAAACTTCACACAAGCCTCTGGATATAGTTAATCAGAACTATATGTGATTGATCTTATTACTTTGGAATTTTGTAAATTTGTATTACTATTTTGTAAATGCACCTTATTGCCAAACGGTTATGGTCACCTGATTATCAGAACCATATGTCTTAATTCAGTTTTCCTGCTGTTAGATTGAGGTCCACTTGTAAAAAATTTCCATTACATTTTGTAGCTTGAATATGAGAGTTGGGTTCATTCAGCTACAACCCCATTATTCAGATCAGACAGTAACAATCAGTAAGGAGGTTTGGAGTGTAATTGGTGCTCCAGTTCATCCCAATGGTGTTCAGTGATGTTGAGGACTTTGTAGGGCAAGAACATACAAAAACATTTGTAGACATTTTGGGACCACATGGATCTGATGATCAGGTGACCACAGACTGTTGCCATTGTAGTGTATGTACTTTAAAACAAATAATAACTTACATTACTGTATATTATATTATAGTGAAATGTCTTGATCAAAGGCATTGCATTGACATGGTGTAAAATAATAAATACATCAGTTCTGGTTTTTTTAATCTGCAATATAAAGATTAATTGCAGAACAGACATCACATATTTTTATATAGGTTTACACTGAACAACATACTGCACAACAGCACTATTTACTTAAAGAAAACCACATTTTCCTAATGAGTTTAATGGTGTTTCTGCTTGCGTTTTTAAGATGAGGCTTTGACAGCAGGGGAGGATGTTGAGCTAGGATACCCAATTACTTGTGGCGAGAGCAAAGCTGTTCTTCTGTTTAAGAAATTTGTTTGCCCTGGAATCAATGTCAAATGTGTCAAAGTGAGTGACTGTATTGACCTTTTGTAAATGTTTTACAAGAAACTAATATGTCTTACTATAATGTCTTACACTGTATTAGTGCTGTTGAATGACAAATCTGTCGTTATTTCTGTTTTACAGTATAGGGATGAGTTAATCAGTCCCAAGCAGTTTGTCCATATGTCTGGAAAAGCTACACTTAAGGACTGGAAACGGGCCATCAGAATGGGGGGTGTCATGCTCAGGTAAAAAGGACCAGATTTTTGAAGGCATGCAGTTGTCCCAAAAAAAAAATCTATATGATATAGGCAAATGTTTATGGACACTTTGTCTGCACTCCCATGGCCGTGTCTTTTCCTGTTACCTCAAAGCTGTCTGTGATGTCATACAGTTTAGCATTTGATTATTTCTTCATATGTGTACTCATGCAACATAATCTAGTGAAAATTCTTTTCATAAGTGTGGAGAATATTACCGGAGTAAGAGTGAGAGTATTGTTGGAATAGGATGTTAAAATGTCGCCCCTTTTAAAGCATTTGGCAGACCTTATACCCAAAGCAACTTATGTTTATATCCTTTATACATTTCTATCTGAGCAGGGACCTAACAGTGGCAACCAGGTGGTGCTGGGAGTTAAACTAAATTAACAATTCGCAAAAAAATTTGTTTCTTTACAAATCCACTGGATCAGATTTTATAGAGCATTAAGCATTAAGGGCCTTGCTCAGGAATCCAACAGTAGCAGCCGGATGATAGTGTAGCATGTCACTACCACCAGGTCGTCGAACAACTCCCAAAAACAGCTCAATGCCGTAATTATTTGAGCTACCTTATATAGTGTATTTAAAAAAAACCCATACTATCATAACAATGGCAACAACTGTACCTATCCTTTCATGCAATTGTTTAATTTATTAATCAACCCTGTGTGAACCTGGGGTAGAATAGTTCCC
This sequence comes from Pseudolaguvia tuberculata, assembly GCA_026260255.1. NCBI lineage: Eukaryota > Metazoa > Chordata > Actinopteri > Siluriformes > Sisoridae > Pseudolaguvia > Pseudolaguvia tuberculata. Next base: position 3,265 of record JAOTRA010090599.1, read on the forward strand.
TAGCACCCCCTTGCTGATCGTAATTGGCGAGAAATTCGGCGACTCTTTTGCAGTGAGTTGCGACCCGTGTCGGTGGAGGAATAGATCCTTGTGTTTGAGGAATGTGTCCTGCTGCAGCAGTCACAATTCCAACGCAACACTTTGGCTCCTACTTCATCCAGACAGGAGGTTGGAAAAACTCGATCCAACCAATTGGCTGGTCAAGGCACTTTATAGAATGCCATACAAAATCTAACTGCTACTTTTCTATGAAGGACTTGGCTGAGGGTCAATATCATCCATGTATCCCTGGTGTATAGCTGAATTGCTGTAACAGTCAAGAATGCCAAGAAGTTCAAAGACAGATCCTAGTTGAATGCCTAAAAAAAAGTCCAAGCAGAAAACCTGCTACAATGCAATATACTAGCAGGTGCTCCAGTGCAAATTTTTCTTTACCCTGCCTTGAATAGATGAAAAGGTGTAATCCGTACCAGAGAATTGCGTGATATGGAAGAAAAGGAAATAGTTTTAGGACTAAAACAAGGTGTAACTTATGTGAGAAGAATAACTGTAAAAAATTAAGAAAGAACAATTAAAACTGATACTTACATAGTACTTTTCAACCAACACAAACTACCAGAAAGAATCCAAATTGGATATCTAAGTGGAATTGTTGACAGATTCATCCCAAACCCACTGAAATGTTTTATTTGTCAGAAGTTGGCAGGATTCAAAAGAAAACAAATCTGCTGCAACTGGTGAAAGGACATGGACTTGGTTGTACGAGGCCAAATGCTGGAGAACATGCAGCTTCATCAAAAATCTTCCCTGCCTTGATCAAAGAAAAAGAAATACAAAAAATAGACAACTAAGAAAATAAGCTAACCAGAAGCACGTAAGCAAGTAGAGAACCTTTCCTTTATCTCCACTAACACCAAACCTTCCTTTGCCTCAGTTGGAAAACTCATAAAGAAAACAGTTGAGTGCCAAACAGATTTCACATGGGTAGCAAAATCCAAACCACAAGGAATGATGTTATCCATAGCCACCTTCTAATAGATACTAACCTGCAAGCAGTAGCAGTCAGCCTAACCCTATGTTCCGCGTATATTTAAAGCACTGATCACACTACAAGACCTGGACAAGTTAACCAGCCGACTAACACCTCCTTACATGCTATTGGGTGACTTCAATGACCTACCAGATATGGACCCTGTTCTGTTTTTTACCAAAACTAAATTAAATTGCAGAAAAAACTAATCTAAAAACTTCAGCAAACCCGCAATGCAGACCAAACCCATGGTTTGATGATAATTTTTAAAAGGTAAACCAGGCCCGGATAAAAGCAGAAAGACATTTCAACCAACACTAGAAAATCTCATTAAAGAAAAGATATGTAGAGCACAAGCACACAGAACTATTAAAGCACATAGCTGGAAGACCTTTGTGTCTAACATTACATCAGACACACCTGCAAAGAAAGTCTGGAGCCTAATCAAACAAATGAATGGAAAAGGGAGTGGCTTACAAATACAACACCTGCTTACAACAAACCAAGAAATAGCAAATCATCTTGCAAAGACTTTTGAGGGGAACCCTCTACGATCAAGTGCCACCCCAATATCCAAGCCATACGGCAGAAAGAAGAACAAAAACACCTACACTTCCAATCAAACAACACAGAACTATACATTCAAATCTTCGCAATGGGAGAACTTTAGTGTTCCATAAGAAAATAATGGTAAACAACCGACTAACATGGATCCTCGAATCTGGTTCCATTCCATATATATATAAGGGCGCTTATCAGGCCCAGCTGGACTATAGGAGTATAATATATGGATCTGCAAGGAAATCATACTTAGAAATGCTGGACACTATTCACCAGCAATGGCTAAGATTATCTCTAGGAGCTTAAAGGACATCTCCAAAACAGGGCCTACATAGAAGCCAATGAACCCTCACTCCAGAACAGATGTTTACATTTATCACATCAATATAGAACAAAGCTCCAAGCAAATAGCAAAAATCCAGCTGATCCAATGGTCTTCCAGGCCCAGTTTCCACAGTTGTATGAGACTAGACCAATTTACATTTGCCCATTCGGCGGCCGTATAAGATCACACCAAGGAAACCTAAACACTGATCTCTCCAACACAACACAGATAAACCGTTGCCCTCTCCCACCTAGGAAAATAAGACTACCAAAGATACTTAAACCCTTCAATCACAGCCTAAAGTCACAAATCCATCCAATTTAATGTCAAGAACAATTCCTAAACCTAAAATACAGTTTCATCTTCCATACATTTATTTATACAGATGGGTCAAACGCAAACAGAGGTGTTTCAGCAGTAATAGCAGTAGGACAGCAGCAGCATGATCTCCACATCCCGGGAATCTTTACAGCTGACGCCTGTGCTCTTCTCCTAGCACTGGAATACATTGAAAATACTAAACCAAAGAACTCACTCATCCTCACAGACTCCAGATCATGCCTGCTGGCACTGGAATTCACTAAGACAGACCATCCCATCATTGTCAACATCTTGGACAAACGTAACTTTTTAAAAGATCAAAATCTGGACATTGTTTTGTTGGATCCCAGGTCATATGGGCATTTCAGGAAATTACCAAGCAGACAGTGCTGCAAATATAGCTCTTAGTGGAGAATTAACAAGATGCCAGATCCCTACCACAGATCTCAGACCTTTACTGAATTCCTACATCACAAATAAGTGGCAAGAGGAATGGGACAATTAACCCCATAACAAGTTACATGAAATTAACTATCCACAAGAGACAAATCCCTCACTTTTTCAAGTAGACTTTACCAAACCGTGTACACAAGGTGCTGCATTGGCCACACGAGTTTCACCCGTGACCATCTCTTAAAACGGGTAGAATCACCACTATGCCAATCCTGCAAAATACCTACATCAATAAAACACACCGCCCTGCCTTAAGCACTATAAGGCAGAAATTTTATTCAGAAAACACTCTAGAAAATATCTTCAAGACAGTTCCACCATACAGGATCTTAATAACTATAAACCTGAAAAAGCTTATATAAACTGCTTTTGCCTTCAACATACTCAATCAATTACCAGTGTAACCCGATCTATTAAACATCACTCTATGAGCTACTACACTCAAAGTTATGCCACATAGTGCCACAAAGTTATGCCACCGAAGCTAGCATGGCATTAAAAAAAACCATAAACTAACTAATTTATTAATCATGTAGCATACAAAATGCATAAATTCATGCATTTCAAGTAGTTCTCTTTCTCTCTCTTTCTCTCTCTCTCTGTCTCTCTGTTTAGGAAAATGATGGACTCTGGTCAGTTAGATTTCTATGAGCACAGCACACTGTGTACCAACACTTGCCGCAGTACCAAGTTCGACATCCTTATTAACAACACACGCTTTCCACCTGACAGCAGTGTACTCAGTACACTTTCATCATCTCAGGGTAGGATGTTCACACACATTTTTACATTGCCAGGATTGTCAATCTTAAAGTGTTACATGTAAATTTGAACCCATTTTGTTGGCTTCTTTTTTTACCTTCTTTTTTTCCCGGAGAAGTCGCTTTTGGTAGTGGAGCAGAAGTTGTCATGGTTGAAGAAAAATTAGAGGAGGCAACAAGTTCTTTGGACTGGGCTAATGTAGATGCTACAAAGAAAAAGGAAGGGCTAGATATTTCAGGTGAGCTACAGATATTTGCTTTGTAATCAAGTGTTAGTTACATGGCTGAATCCTTTTTTATTTTACAGAGGAGACATTGAGCTTTTGGAAAGGAATAGCAGAAGTTGGTCTTATGGGAGAAGTGGTCAGTAATATTCGTACTGAGTTGCTGGAGATGTTAAGAGGTGTGCAGCTGCGCTCGGACCAGGCTAACCTGCAAGATGTTGGTGAGCCAGTTATACAAATGTTGCAGAACACAGAATATGTCACACTTAACACCTGATAGATTTTTGAAGCTGTGTTAAAGTGTTGTGTTTTATTTATTTGTGGATCTGCAGAAGTGGCAGTTTTGAGTAACCTTACTCAAGTGTTTGACCTGTTGGACACCATCAAACGCATCCTGACTGCACGCCGTCTGATGACTGACCTGGAAGAAAAACATGTCCTCAAAACCCTAACTAGTGAGTGATAACTAAAATTTCTGCTGCAATTTTAGAAGAGCATAGGGACGTTGAACTTATAGTATCTCAGTGTGCATAGGTATACAACAGTTTTGCTGGTAAAGGAACCAAGTTGTTGTTTGGATGACCAACAGGGTTCAAGCTCCACTGTTGCCAGTGTGGACCATAGTCAAATGCATTTGACTATGGTCCAGCTTACCCCTTTGCAATGAAAGTATTGGTGATCAATAACATTATACCAAAGGCTACTGAAAACTCTGCAAAATGACATTCAGACATTCCTGGCTAAATCTATAAGAAGTGTGTTCCTGGTAGTCTGATTTTTACTTCAAACCCGTTTTGAACTTGCTGGCTATTAATTATATTAAATTATAATTAAATTCTACAAAATCTTTCATTGTAATATTCTGTGCACAATAATCTATACATGATTATACATAGTGCAACATATACTGAAATAATTTTAACAATTGGAAAATAAGCAAAATTAATTATCATTATTTAAAACCTACCTAGTGAGCACGTCTGAAGTGACCATGACAAGGAAATCTCTTCTAGATGGTACCAGGAAGAAAGATTGAGAGGAACCAGACTTAAAAGGAAACCCATCCTCATATAGCTGACACTTTACTGGAAAGCGTGTTTTATAAATTATTTTAATTTAAACAGCACAGGTAGTATGGTTATGATTCTTTCTATAATCATATACAGACAGACATCTTAAAAATCCACATAGGGTTGGCATCTTCGCGTAAAAAAACCAGTGGGAGCATAATCCAGTGGGAGCCAGCAGTCTCAGGGTTGGCCTCTTCTCAATGAAGGTCTACCAGCTGGCACAATCTCTGGGATGGGTATGAAAAGGAAAATAAGTGGAAATAACAAGTAAAATATTAGCAGGCACCAGCTATACATTTAATCAGATGTACTGGAGTTATAAGATTAGTTGCTTAAATGAGATAAATATTCTTTGAATAGCTTGTGTGCTAAATGGTCTAGAATTGGAGAACCAACAGGACCATATTTACATATATAAATTTCTGGTAAAAATCATTGCACTCACAAGCTTGGGGTATGATATCACAGCTGGCTGTGTTTGTGTGTTAGCTCTAGAACACCAGCTTGAGGAGCAGAAGAAGCAGCAAGCTCAAAGCTGGTTGGTATCCTCCTCGTCTTCCCCTCCTCCACCAAAGCGTGCTCCTAAAAGGCCCCGCCTACATCGGCCATCCTCTGCTACAGTGCTCCAGCCGCTGGCCGTCCACTCACCTCAGTACACACTCATCTCACCCATCACTCTCTCCTCTGTATGCCAACCCATAACCTTGCCTAACCTGGCACAGCCACCTGGCGCAGTCACTCTCTTTACTCACGTGCCACAACGTGATGGCAAGGCAGAGACACTTACGCTGGTAGGCACAATGGCTGCACAGGAACCGGCCCAGCTGAGCACTGTAGACCTTAGTGCGATGGGAACAATGGCCACCATTGAACTGGGTGCAGCCGGTGCAGTAGAAATGGGAAACACTGTGTTGGTTCAGGATCACGAAAGCCAAGCAATCGAGATCAACCTGCAAATGGAAGCTGAACCAGATGGAACAGCCAGAGAAGAAGAAGAAGAAGAAGAAGAAAAGAGGAGGGTGGAGAGTGGAGGGGAGGATGGAAATAGCATAATAATGGAAGAAGCAGAGAAAGACATGAAAGTTGAAATGGAGGAGTTGCATTTGGACACTAATGGGCAGATTCACGACCTACAGATTTTTGTGGTGGAAGATGATGAAGAACTGCAGGTGGAAGGGAAATCAGGATAATCCAAGAACAAAAGCTTACACATACCCAATATAATACTGATCAATTTGCACTCGTTTGCATTATTTTCTACTACTTTTCTAAAGGAGGTCAGCATGGCCAGTTTGAACATTGTATAACTGCTTTTTTTGTATCAGAAACATCAGTATTCCTTTATGAACTTTAGAAAGTAGGCCTGCATTTTAATATGCTTTTCTAGAAAGAAGTACAGTATTTTTATGTTTATTTTATTGTATGGATTATAAAAGATTGTTGGGCACTTTCTTTAACACTGTGCCAAGAAAGAAAAGTTGTACTAAACTTGCACTAAACCACAAAAGCTTGATATTGCTAATGTGATAGTTTGGTTAAAAAAAAAAAAAAAAATATATATATATATACATATGTATATGTATATAATATTGCAATAATATTGATAACTTAATCTAACCAACTTAAATCTCAATGGAAAACTTGTACACAAATTCTTTAAATCATATAAACAATAATTTAATTCTACTCTAATTATAAATGTGAAAATATTAAACTTGAATATCTATTTTTTTAGAAGTGCTTTTATTTAAGGAAAACATTACAGAACAAGCTAATGTAGAAAGATTCGGGGCGATTTATTTTGATTCAGATTGTAGATCATTATTTTTAAGCCCTGGAACAGTAAAACATTTCAGACACCATACAAGGCTTTGGCTGATTAATTATATTTTTAATTTGTGTAGGCCCTGCAGGCGGCGCAGGGGGTGTGGTGCATAGCACAGTCACCTAACAACAAGCAGGTGCTGGGTCCGATTCCCGGGCCAGGGATCTTTCTGTGCAGAGTTTGTTGCATGTTCTCCCCGCACTTGCGGGTCCTTTACTCCGGTTTCCTCCCACAGTCCAAAAACATGCAGATTAGGTGGATTGGTGCTTCTAAATTGTCCATAGGAGTGACTGTGTGTGTGAATGGTTGTTTGTCTATGTGTGGCCCTGAGATGGACTGGCGATTCCTTAGTAGATCTCTGAATTTTTTCTTTTTGGATGTGGGCCAAGTTACCAAATGTATTAATGTGATTAAATCTTGAATCTTAAACGTATTGCATAGAAATAGGCAAGCAATGTTTCACGCAATTGGCAGTCAAGGGAAATAAGCTGCAAGAGACTTCATTTGCTCAGATGCTCTCTCAATAAACAATCAATGTTTGTAAGTCTTGCATTAACATATAATCTCTTCCAATACAAATATTATTATGCAAATACTTGTGCCTAAGATGAATCTAGAGAGTAAAACAACACTGCAGGTAGAGTATTCGTTGTAATCCTTGCAGCATCATGAATGCAAATTATAGGCTAGTTTAATTAGCATCGTTTTTACCATCATCATAACAGAACAATTTATTGAAATAAAATATAGCCATTATTTAAAAGAAAAATTTTAAAGGGCTTTTTAAAGATATTGAAACATCCAAATATGGGAATTAACAAATCACACTTAATTACATTTACTAGTCAATACTTTTGGGTGACTGTTACACCGATGACACGCAGTTATACATATCAGCTCGACTGGATGCGGAAGGTCACTTAAATAAATTGAAATGATGTGAAAGGGCATTAGAGACTTGATGTTAAGCAACTTCCTGCTGCTCAGTCCAGAAAAGACAGAGGTTCTGTTACTGTGAACGCAGGTAGTCAGAGAAGTTTTCTGATCACACTTTAACCTTAGACAGTCCACATCAAGTGCAACAGTCAAAGACCTGGAGGTGATCATAGATTCTAATCTTTCATCTAATGCCCATATAGATAATATTACTAGGGTAGCATTCTTTCACCTTTCAGCAATATTTCCAAAAACGAAGAATGTTCCATCGCTGAACGAAGCTGAAAATTTAGCCCAGGACTTCATCATGTCCAGGCTGGACAATTGCAACGCTTTGCTGTCTGGATGTTCAGCAAAGCTTATAAATAAACTTCAGTTAGATCAGAACGCAGCAGGACTAGTAGACAGGAACACATTACCCTTGTTCTATCCACGCTGCATTGGTTCCCAGTAAGATTCTCTATAGATTTAAAAATATTACTATTGAACTGTAAAGCGCTAAATGTTCTTGAACCTCAGTACCTTAGTGTGCTAGTGGTGCCTTATGTTCTGCCACACCTTCTTTGTTCAAAGGCTGTCTGTCAGTAAATAAAGTTACAGCAGGGGGCATAGTGTTTTTATACAATGCCCCAAAGTTAGGGAACAGTCTACCAGTTTATGTCAGGGAATCAGGCACAGTCTGTCTAGATTTATTATCTATGTTTAAGTCTAGACCAAAGACCTATTTATATAAGCAAGCATTTGATTATTAGTTTTTATCTTTAGAAGCAGATCAGGGGGACTCATAGATGTTCAGTATTATAGTGATCTTTTCGGTGGTGGTCTGGTTGCCTTACATATCAGGGATCTCTCATGTCTGTGTCTCTCTCTGGTTCTCCTTTTGGTTAGGCTGTTCTTGCAATTTTTGCCAGTCCTTTTCTGCACTGAACTCTATCAGTGTCTCATTATGTTGTACAATACATACCCCCCCCCCCTTCTTTCCACACACCATTTCTGTCGAGGTGTACATGCCACCCCACCACACTGGATCTGGTGGTCCATTCATGTTGTCATGTATTCGGTTTATTTGTCACATTTCCGCATTGACTTTGGACGTCACCCCATCACCAGGGGTCTAGAACTGTTTACACACACACACACACACACACACACACACACACACACACACACACACACACACACACACACA
>JAOTRA010090640.1:0-11957 GCA_026260255.1 Pseudolaguvia tuberculata
CCGCCAAGTCTAATGTGCGGATCATGGATCCGCTGTGGCGACCCCGAACGGGAGCAGCCGAAGGACAAAGAAAGATATGTTTTTGGATTGTGGGAGGAAACCGGGGTGCCCAGAGTAACAGGGAGAACATGTTCCCTCCACAATCAATCATTTGAGTGAGCATTTTAGCTAATTTTTTATATCTCTAATTTTGTTATGTGAAGGTGGCTCTCATGAAGACTGCCGCAAAACTCGACCATTGGTAGTTGCATACATCCGACCAGGAGGTCCTGCTGACAGGTAATCATTACAAATCTCTGCCTTGATATTTTTATTTAAATAAATTCATGCTTTCATTTACACTTTATTGCCAAAAGATTTTGGTCTCATGAGCATTACAAACACATTTAAAACACCTTCCTCCAGATTGATTCCCATTGTTACTGTTGGATGAAGCTCCATTCTTCTAGTAAGACCTTCCAGTCCAATGTTGTGTTTGAATGTGAGATATCTCTTCATTCAGCTCCAACAGTAGTAGTGAGATCAGACACTAATGTCAGGTAAGGAGGGTCTGGCGTGGGTCACTATTCCAAGTCATCCCAAAGGGGTTCAGTGGTGGTAGATCAGGACTTTGTGTATGTGCCTTTCATTGTCATGCTGGAACAGTGTTGGAGTCTCTTAGTTCCACTGAAGGAATAATGTAATGCTACAACATTCTAGACCAACTGTGGGCTTCCAGATTTGTAGCAACAGTTTAGAAAAGAACCACATACGGATCTGATGGTCAGGTAACCACCAACTTTGGCAATATAGTGTCATTATAGTTTCTCATTTATGTTTACAGTAATGTTTTCAAGCATATTATACAGCATTCATCTCAGTTTTTAATCCCTAGAAGGCTTATTTCTATTTTTACGAGAGGTAAAAAACAAACAACCATGTCTTTGACTTTCTCCATTCAAATCGGCATGTTATGCAAAAGTTTTGTATCCGTTCCAGATCGCTAAATCTGTGTATCTTTGTAATTCTTGTCATTCCTTTTGCTCTTCAAAAGATGGAAGGACCAGAAATGAATGCCTTGTAGTAAAGCACTGCTATAAAACAAGTTTAGCAACACCATGTGCTCAATCACACACCTGCATGTTATAAAAGAACACCATACCACCAAAAAATAATCAATACACGATGTGAGGAATAGATCCCGTCTCAAATTAACACTCGACCAGAATTTTTTCCATCGGTTTGATTTTTTAAGTGTGTATGTTTAGTGTGTAAGTCTTCCTGCAGACACCTAACAAAACGTATGATTGGTCTCACTGGGTTTGATGTCTTTATACAGAGATGGCACATTAAAGGCAGGTGATCGACTTATTGGTGTGGACGGCTTTCCTTTAAATAGTGCCAGCCATAGTGAAGCGCTTGCTGTGCTGGGACAGTGTAGCCAGGAGGCTATTTTTCAAATGGAATATGATGTCACTATTATGGGTGAGTGATGTCATCAATTATTAATATTTGACTTTTTCATCCATTATTTAATCCAATGGATCTTATGTCATCGAATGGGAGTTCATCAGATCCATATACTGTATGTTATAAGATTTCCTTTACTGGAGCTAAAAGGGCTCAGGTGACCCGGGTTCGATTCCCGACTCAGGTCCTTTCCGGGCCAACCTCTCTTTCTCCCCCAGTACCACTGAGTTGCCAAGCAAAACCCTTGACATCCCAATGGCTCTGTTATATAAATATGATTAATGTAAGTTGCTCTAGGTTAAAAAAACAAAACTGAAAAGTCATTAAAACATTTTTGTAATAATTTTTGGTACTAATTTAAATAATTAATGAATAATTCATTTTTTTGTGAAAAAATGTGCAATCCTTTTTTGTAATATTTAAAAGAGTACATTTATTCATTCATTTATTTATTCATATATTCATTCATTCATCTTCTAACCCACTTTATCCCTAATTTGGGGTGACAGGGTTCTGCTGGAGCCAGTCCAATAGTAGGACCACAGATAGACAAACAACCACTCACAGTCACTCACTCCTATGGGCAATTTAGGATCTCCAATCGATCTAACGTACATGTTTTTGGACTGTGGGATTTTCCTGAGCACCTGGAGAAAAGTCCGGCCAAGGAAATTACTACACTTTACTAGAGTAAATTCAATTATTCTGTAATCATTTAAAATACTCACATATAATGTTTTTACATAGGGTTAGCACAGTCGCGGGTTCAAATCCTGGGCTAGGGGTCTGTCTTTGCAAAGTTTGCATGCTCTTCCCGCGCTTGAGTGAGTTTTCTCTGGGTACTCCCGTTTCCTCCTACAGTCCAAAAACATGTACATTAGGTTGATTAGTGATTCTAAATTGTCCATAGGAGTGAGCGTGGTTGTTTGTCTATGTGATGCCTATGATGGACTGGCAACCTGTCCAGAGTGTATCCCTGCCTTTATTCTGCCGTAGGCTCCAGGAGACCCACGTTACTCTGAATTAGAGAATAAGCAGGTTATAATATGAATGAATGAATGTCTCCATATAAAACTACAATACTTTAATATTTTATACTGTTTAAAAAATAAATAAATAATTTATATAATTAAATTTTTCTAGTAAATTATCTGTTTTTATTTTAATACTTAATATTTTTTCAGATTCAGTAACAAATGCTTCTGGTCCGTTAATGGTGGAAATAGCCAAGTCACCTGGAGTGAGTCTGGGTATTACATTAACCTCTGCCACATACAGGAACAAAGAAGTTCTCATCATTGATAGGATCAAAGCTGGCAGTGTGGTGGACAGGTGATCAGTTTTCCTGATATTTCCGTGTAACGTCTATCAACTCTATACACCAAACCAAGTGTGTGATTTTACAGATCAGGAGCTTTACACGTGGGTGATCACGTCCTTACTGTAGACGGTACCAGCACAGAGCATTGCACCTTGCCGGAGGCCACTCAGCTATTATCCAGTACCTCCGACATGGTGAGGTTGGAGATCGTTCCTGCGCATCACATGCGATTGACCAGCAAATCTCAAGATACTGGTGAGTGGGATGGACTGATTTTATGCCAATAGGCCTGCGATGGTTGTCATGACCACCATACTGGCCAATCAGAGTTTTGTATACAAATGGCGTTAGCATAAAATTTTGTGTTTACATCATATATACCTTCATTCATTCATTCATTCATTCATTCATTCATCTTCTAAGGTCGCCAGTCTACCGCAGGGCCACACATATACTCACTCCTATGGGCAATCATTTACGTTACTATATTGCTAAACGTTTTTGGTCACCTGACCATCAGATCTGTATGTGGTTCCTCTCCAAACTGTTGCTACAAATCTGGCAGCCCACAGCTGGTCTAGATTGTTTGTTGTATGTTGTAGCATTACATTATTCCTTCAGTGGAACTAAGAGACTCCAACACTGTTCCAGCATGACAATGACCCTAAGCACAAAACCCCTGACCGCCATTATCACATACTGAGTTATTATTAGAGTTAAAAAAAACACAAAGACCTGCTCTTACCACCAGTGAACCCCTTTGGGATGAACTGGAATGGCGACTGCACCCACCCCAGACCTCCTTACCTGACATTAGTGTCTGATCTCACTAATAGCTGAATGACATTCACACACTTATATCATTCATTCATCTTTCAACCCACTTATTTGTTAATTCAGGGTCACGTGGGTCTGCTGGAGCCTATCTCAGCGCACATAGTGTGAGAAACAGGGGTACACACTGGACAGGTTGGCGGTCTATCACAGAACCACATTTATATTACACATTTAATATTTTTAAAAAGCAACTAATTAAAACGTAAAACTTGAGATTGTGCGAATTGTTGTATATCTATTATTTATCAGGTTTTATTAGGTTAGAGTTGGAATTCTTACACTCTTTGATGTCAATTTGTTTTGTTGCACACAGCATGCATCGCATTAATAAACGATTCTATTCACAGCATGGGTCGTTGATAAAACTATTGTTTTTGACATCTTCACAGCACGAACAGGCTAAACGAGAGTACCAAAGCAGAGATTTGTGAAAAATTTACACAAATTAATAATTTTTAGACCTGTCAAGGATGTACCCCTGCCTTTCACCCTGTGTGTGCTGGGACAGGCTCCAGCAAACCCCTGTGAAATCGAATTAGGGAATAACTGGGTAAGAAAATAAATGAATGAATGAATTATTTTAAGATTTTTTACAGTGTCGTAGTGGTTAGCACAGTCACCTTACAACAAGAAGATCCTGGGTTTGGTTCCCGAGTCAAAAGTCCTTCTGTGCAAAGTTTTTATGTTAGGTACAGGTACTCCGGTTTCCTTCCACATTCCAAAAGCAGTGTGAGTTTTTAAGGTTGTTGGTCTTTGTGTGATGGACCTGCTTATGCCCTATGGGGTCTGCTGGAGTCTATCCCAATGCACATAGGGTGAGGGGCAGGGGTAGGTTGCCAATCTCTCTCAGGGCAACACATAGATAAATAACTAAACTCACAAACACACTTTTGTGGTCAATTTAAAGTTACCAGTCAACCTAAAGTACATGTTTTTAGACCATGGGAGCTAACCGGAGTACCCAGGTAAAGAAAAAGGAAGTGGTAGCCTAGTGGTTAAGGTGTTGGACTAGTACTGGAAAGACCGTGGTTTGAATCCCACCTCCAACAAGCCTTGAGCAAGGCTCATAACCCACAATTTCTCAGACCAGTTGTAAGTCGCTCTGGATAAGAGCGTTTGCCAAATGCCAAATCTGTAACTGTAACAGATAAAACCTACACAAGAGTGAAAGGTACATGCAAACTTCAGAACTCGAACCCCGGACCTCCTTGCTGTTGTCTGCTAAACACTAAGCCACTGCAGAGCACAATAAAAGTGATAATTACCAAATATGGTGCATAGCCGAAACAGCAAGAACTGGACTTCCCTTCAGAAATGATAAAAGAACAGGAGAAAATCTTCCATGGAGGCCGCCAAGAGTCCTGCAGCATCATTAAAAGCTCTGCAGGAATCTGACAAGTAATGATTTGTCCCTGCATGTGACAACGAGCTTTCATTCTTTACCTGTCTGAATTTTAGGGTAGGACGACTTAATAAAAAGCCTATTTTCACAAAAAAAATCTTTCTTAATAAATCACCTTAACCAGTGTGACAAAGTTTTAGTTGGGCCAAAAAGAGCAATTGTAGAAGCTAGGATATTTTCATAATGTAAAAGCAGAGCAGTGCAACATGGTGGTGGTAGCATCCTGCCTCAGCCAGACATGAAACTTGTTAGGGTCAACAAATTAATTAAATCATTAATTCATCTTCTAACCTAATCTAATTTTGCTGGAACCTTTCCCAGTGCACAAACGGTGAAATGCAGGGGTACACTCTGGACAGGATGCCAGTCCATCGCAACACCATAAATGAATTCCGGTCAGTTTTTGTCTCTGATTAAAAAAGAACTCCAGTTATGGATCCAATTTAACAAAAGAATGGAGTATCATCGAGAAGAGCAAAAATCTCTCTCTCTCTCTCTCTCTCTCTCTCTCTCTCTCTCTCTCTCTCTCGCTCTCTCTTTCTGGCCTGTTATTAAAGTTAATTCCTTATAGACAAGATGGAAATTAAGGGTTAGCTTAACTTTGACTATCCACATGACTTCTAAAACCAATATATTCTCCTTCCAGTCATGTGGTGATGTCTGCGCTCAAATCCAAACCAAGTTTCTTCAGGCCGATAAGCTTAGCATAAGCTGTGTAAATCTTGGATTTGAAGGTCGCTGTTAAAAAAATTATTACGCTTCGAAAATATTATAAAGTTTCAGAGTGACAGGGTATGTACTTTACTTCCTAATGCCATCTGTTCTTTACTTAAATGTCTGAGAGGAGGATTGCCAATGTCAGTTAATGCATAGAGCCAACTGTGTGCCCACACACACACACACACACACACACACACACACACACACACCCTGGGATGTTGTAATTCTTGTATTATAATTCTAGTATATATTTTTTTCCGCTCTCCAATTTAAGGTGTGCGGTTAGTTCCTTTATTCTGATTGGTCACAGTTGGTTCTGATTCTGATGAAAAATGACAAGCTGGAGTTTATTTTAAGGGGAAAAAATGGTAAAAATAGATTTTAGTAAAACTAATGCATTATAAATTTACTATTACTTCATTTTCCTTTTTTTTCCTTTTATGTAACTGGATGTAACCTTAAGTTTTACGCTACCACCTTAACAACTACACTACAAGCTTAACTAATACGCTTCCACCTTAACTACTACACTACCACCTTAACTACTATACTACCACTTTAAGTACTATTCTACCAACTTAATTACTATACTGCTACCTTAACTACTACACTACCACCCTTAACTACTACGCTACCAACTTACTACTGCGCTGCTACCATAACTGCTAAGCTACTACCTTAACTACTACTACTAACTATCTTAAATACTGTACTTTCACTTTAACTACCAGGGGTACACCCTGGGCAGGTCGCCAGTCCATCACAGGGCCACACATAGACAAACAACCACACACACACTCACTCCTATGGGCAATTTTGACTCAATATACCTAATGCGCATGTTTTGGGACTGTAGGAGGAAACCCATGCAAGCACGGAGAAGTCATGCAAACTCTACAAAGAATGACCCCCGGCCTTCTTGTCCCCTTAAAAATCATTTTACTGGAAATCATGTTCTGTTGTGCTCCAATTTAACACAAACTGTTTTTGCCCTGTCACACATCATTAATGAGTCACTTAAACATAGACGTTAGTCTAATTAGTAGTGGTTTAGAGGCATTTATTTCTTTTCATCTTGCCTACTCGGGGCAATAAATGAATGGAGATAAATAACTTCCCAAAACTACAGTATATGTAGGTTAAGCTTCATCTACTCAAAAACCTCACTGAAAAACTTTCTACTCTCACATGTGTTACCCTAAAATGACACAGTGTGGCGCAATTTAGGCAACAGAATGTAAAGATAACCTGTAATGTTGCCCACATTCTAGGTGTCGGAGGACCCTTAAAATATCTCTTATATGCTAACTTTTTCAACCTACAACACAAACAACAAATGCAGCCAAGTACCCCCTGGGTATTTTGTGGCATGTGTCTACCAGTTTTGCACATCTGGAGACTGGAATTTCTGCCCATTCTTCAGTTCAGTCAGACTGGATGGGGAGCATCTGTGACCGGTAATTTTCAAGTAAGAGTAATTTTTGCAGAAGCTCAATGGGATGTAGGTCTGAACTCATTTTCTTGGTGGAAGGTAAACTTTCCTTCCTTCTTAGTCTCCAGTCTTTTGTGGCCTCCAGCAGCTTTTGTTCTAGGATGGACCTGTATTTATCCATCCAGCTATCCATGCATCCATCCAGCCATCCATCCATCCAACCATCCATCCATCCACACTTTTCAAATTTTTATTTGCTTAATATTTTGAAAGGGGTGGCTCAGTGGTGTAGTGGTAATCACGGTCGCCTCACAACAAGAAGTTCTCAGGTTCGATTACCAGGTAAGGGGTGTTTCTGTGCGTTCTCCACACGCTTGCGGGGGTTTCATTCAAGTACTCTTGTTTTCTCCCACAGTCCAAAAATGTACATTAAGTTGATTGGTGAGTCCAAATTGCCTATACGAGTGAGTGTGTCTGTGTGGTTGTTTGTCTATGTGTGGCCCTGTGATGGACTGGCGACCTGTGTGTACCCCGTCTCTCTCCCTATGTGCGCTAGGATAAGCTCCAGCAGACCCTCGTGACCCTGAATTTCTCTTACAAAATCATTTCTGTTCTACTTTACAATTTTGAGCTACATCGTATTGGTCGGTTACATAAAATATCAAGAAATACATGAAACTTTTTGCTTGTAAGATGACAAAATCTATAAAAATATATATGTATTAAAATTCTTTTTTATCGGATTGTTTCACTGAAACACCATATGTTTCCGGAAAAATCCGCTAGTATAATCAGTCTTCCCCATATAAAATATGTGGTTGTCTTACACAACATGCGTTGCAACTAACATAACCATACTTGACAGACGGCACACACACACACGCACGCACACACACACACAAACACACACACACACACGCATACTATTCATTCTGCCTCTAGCTGGAAGTACACCATTAACCCCAACCAAATGAGCTTCCTCATTGTTTTTTCTTCCGAAGCATTCCTGTTTCCACGCCAACATTTTAGACAGAGATTATCATTCAAATATGGCGTCTGGAACTCCAATCGAATCCTTTTACCCCTGGTGTAGGGATTATTAACCCAGGAAGGAATGGTAATAAATTCAGACAATATGACAGACTTTTTTTTTTTTTATACAGGCTTGTGTTCAAAATGCATCCACCCCTATTGGTGAGATAAGATTCCATTTTGTTAAGCACTTCATTTTTAATAAGTCGTCTCAGCAAGTCGCTGTTTTTATTTATTTATTTATTTATTTTGCTGATGTTGAATTCTGAATAATTACAGAGCAAAACATTTTAGAGATGACTTACTGTAGTCCCTTTGACATGTTGTCCGTATGTGTACATGGGTTTTCTCCGGGTACTCTGGTTTCCTCTTACAGTCCAAAAACATGTACATTAGGTTGATTGATACTTCTAACCACAAGTGAGTGTGTGTGGTTGTGCGGCCCTGCAATGGACAGGCGACCTGTCAAAGGTGTACCCTTGCCTTTCATCATATGGGTGCTGGGATAGGCTCCCTCAGACCTCCGTGATCCTGAATTAGGGATTAAGCAGGTTAGAAGATGAATGAATGGATGAATGAATTAAGTGTCATGACATTTTAATTGGCGTTATATATTTTGTAGCAATATTGATGTGTATGTGTGTGTGTGTGTGTGTGTGTGTGTGTGTGTGTGTGTGTGTGTGTGTGTGTGTGTGTGTGTAGTAAAGGTCCAGAAAAGTGAGAACTTGCTTTCTTGGGACCCATGTGTGAACTACTGCCATTCTCAACATCCGTCTCACTGTAAGACTCCCACTTGGTTGTCCACCTCCAGCAATGCATCCAGCACTCAGGACTACTCCAAATGTAAGTATCATGTGATAATATTTCATGTTTCTGAAACATCCTTCTTTCAGTTGCAACACATCAAGTTTGATGTCATAGTGGTTAGCACTGTCGCCTCATAACAAGAAGGTCTTTCTGTGTAGAGTTTGCAACTTCTCCACATTGTTTCTGTAGGAGTGAATGAGTGTATGTGGTTGTTTGTCTGTGTGGCCCTGCAATGGACTGTCCAGGGTAACCCTTGCCTCTCCCCTTACGTGCGCTGGGATAGGCTCCAGCGAACCGCTGTAACCCTGAATTATGTAATAAGCAGGTTAGAAGATGAATGAATGAGTGAATGAATTCAGTCACCATTCCAGTTTATCCCAAAGGGGTTCAACGGTGGTAAGTGGTAATAACACAGCATGTGATAATGGAGGTCAGGTGTTTTGTGCTCAGGGTCATTGTCATGCTGGAACAGTGTTGGAGTCTCTTAGATCCAGTTATGGAATAATGTAATACTACATTTCATCTGATTTGATGGTCAGGTGACCAAAAACTTTTGGCAATATAGTATAGCTGAGCATCCATATGTGTGTCCTGTTGTTATTATAGCATAATAATATATTGGAGGATGTAGAATTAATATCAAGTGTAATATTAAATCTAGAATTCAGTTATAAAATGATTTAGCTGATTATCTTCATAATCAAGCATACAATTTGGAGAGAAAGATTTCTGCGATGATGATCTACTATAGGCTGAAATAAAAATGTTACTCTCATTCTCTCTCCCCCTTTTCACTAGCGGTAGTGTGCATTAATTTCTCCCCTCCTTCCACGACTACATCAGGCATGATGAGCCAGCCCTGCACTCCACATCCTATGAGCCCCCGAAACTTCATGCTGAAGAGAAGACTGAGAAAAAAAGAGCACAAGAGAACATGTATGTGTTATAATGTCCTGGTGTGTATGTGTGAGAGAGACAGATTTTTGTGTGTATATGGTGAGTAAATAGAAGTCAGGACAAAAAGGTTAAAAGGTGGTCAAGAGACAACCACGAGTCGTCTGCGTTTCCATGCTTCCAGCAAGCTGGTGTAGGCTAATGCTAATGTGGACTCCTGTAGCTAGAGCTATTTGACGTAGCTCAGCTCAGGTTGAGATTTTGGGGGTTGTGGGTGGTAGGAACTGAGCTGGCTAATGCTAACACAGTAGGCTTTAAAGTGCAGGGGTATGCTGAGGATGGAGCACATCCTCTTTTCACATAATGGCGGTGCTGCGGCCTACCAGACAGAGCTGCTGGCTTGTGGAGGTTTCAGGATGTAAGCAAGCAAGCAGCGCTATCTACCATACCTACCCTGAGATGCCAGGACTGCTTGGCAAGGGCAGCCTAGGGCTGCATGTACAGACAGGCCCAGAAACATAGCATCGTGACCCACAGTCTTGCTATCGCGTCATTCTTCTCACTAGTAACATTGTGGCTACTTTCGCATATCTGCACAGTCACACTTTAACATTTATTCATTTCTATTATTTCATTCTATTATATCATTCTCAAGAATTTAAATTTATGTGTGCAATTAATTTCTTTTAATTTATTGTAAAATGGTTATTCTTGACATTAGGCATATTTCTAACAAGGGTTTTTTCTTCTTAATTTTAGCCGTGTCTCTGGCCTCAAGTTTGGTGGGTCCCGGAGGTCAGATAGTACATCCGGAATCCAGCGAGGTCACTCTGACAGGAGATCCTCTGAGTGGCTTTGGGGTACAGCTGCAGGGGGGAATATTCGCCACTGAGACGCTTTCCACACCGCCAGTAATCCGATTTATAGAGCCCGACAGTTCAGCTGAAAAGTTAGTTCCTACACATTAACCCTTGTCTTGCCTTGCCTTGAAAAGCACTTTAATGTTGATTCTTATGATCAGCCATTATTTCAAAATCTCTAAGAAGTGAAGTTTATACTCGGAACATCTCCATGTCCCTGGACAAGCCCCTTAACCGTCAAGTTGTGGGTTGAATGTAAAATACTAAGTAAAACACTTAGTTCAGATGTGACAGCAGCAAGGAACCAATCGGTGACAGAATGGAGAAAAAATCTTGAGAGAAGCCAGACTCAGAGGGAGAGGTCTCATCTGATCAGCAGGTTATTCCATGCTACAGCAAAGATTAGATCATGCAGAATCTGCTTCCCGTGTTCTTGTCTGGATGGCCATCTAGAAGACAAGGTCATCACTGGGGAACTGTCTCTGGTGCTTATTGTCTGATCCACCACCTGGGCTGAGCGCTAAACCCTTTAGGGATTTTAAGGAATTACCAGGATTTTAAAGTATAGATGATGTTTAATAAGAACCCATTGCAGTATTGGTCAATCTTTTTTTTTTCTAGTAAGAACTCTTGCTGCTGCATTGTGGACAACCATACAATAAAGTCTTATACTATAATGCCAAAAGTCTTTGGCCACCTCCATTTTATTCCTTAATTTGGAGTCACAGATGTCTGCTGGTTTATCCCAGCTCTCCCAAAAGCAAAAGACAGAAGGGGTACAGCCTCAAGATGTTGCCAGTCCATTAAAGGACCACACACATACTCACACTCATCTCTATGGGAAATTTAGAATGAACATTTAAACATTTTTTGGACTGTGGGGGGGAAACCGGAGTACCCGGAGTAAACCCACGCAAGCACTTGGAGAACAGTTGAAACCTTCTTGCTGTGCTAACCACAGATACGGGGGTGTAATGGTTCGCATGGTTGCCTCACAACAAGAAGATCCCGCGTTTGATTACCGTCCGGGGATCTTTACGTGTGGAGTGTGCATGTTCTCCCTCATGGGTTTCTCCCTCACTCCGGTTTCCTCCCACAGTCGAAAAACATGTACATTAGGTTGATTAGTGATTCTACATTGCCCATAGGAGTGTGTGTGTGTGTGTGTGTGTGTGTGTGTGTGTGTGTGTGTGTGTGTGTGTG
>JAOTRA010090651.1:0-11956 GCA_026260255.1 Pseudolaguvia tuberculata
GGGTTTTGTGTTTGGTTTACTGAGTGTGTGTTGGGGTTTTAACAAGTGTGTGTTTGGTGTTTACTGAGTGTGTGTTGAGCTGTATGTTTGATTTGTGTTTAGTTTATCAGGTGTGTGTGTGTTGGCAGTGACCATATGTGTAAATGTGTGTGTCTGCAGGAGTCGCAGAGCAGTTTGCTATTGCAGAAGCTAAACTCCGAGCCTGGAATTCTGTTGATGAGGAGGATGTGGAGGAAGATTATTCTGAAGAGGAACTCGCACCTAATAATGAGATTACCATCATCACTCAGAGCTCAGGTAATGAGACAGAGGACATTCTCCAACCTCCCCCCCCCCACTTCCCTGAGACTTTTTGTCTTCTTTCAGAATTAGTTTTTCCATTTCATTTCGTTTTTGTTTCTTGTTTCATTCTTTACTTGTCATCCTTCCGTCTTCCTGTGTATTCTAACTCTTTGACCCTCCCCCCCCTCCCAGATGATATGCTGTTTAATCAAGAGGGCATGACACCAAGCCAACCTGAAACGAACCTCAGCGAGTACTCTAGCCTTGTGCTGCGTCACTCAGAGGAACCGCGTGGAACTGTAGAAGAACTCTTAACCCCAGCAGAAGATCTCCGGCTGCCATCAAACGAGGTTCAGAAGCTTCAACGTAGGTTCTTCTGGAGCAGAGGCGACTCTTGCTACCACTCTGCCTCCTACTCTGAGTCTCCTGAGGAAGAGGAGGCACAAGAGGAGGAATTGGAACAGGAAGTGGAAACGGAGGACAGTGTCTTTCGGGAAGTAATTTGCTGGTACACCATGGCTGATACTTTAGGAGCGGCGTCTTTCGACGATGGGGTGGATGTGGAGGACGGAGAAATATCTCGGCAGTGATGACACTCTGTTTCTCTCTTCTATTCTGTCTTTCTCCTCATCCATATCTTGTTGTCCTTCTCTTGGTCCCTTTAGTCTGTCAATCATCTGGACATCTGATGAATGAATCAATGGACACATTTCACTTCTCCTTCATCTCTCTATACTTCCTCTCTCTTTCTGACCATTTCAAGGGTTCGAATAGTCTGATAAAGTCACAGTCCTGATGATGTTCTTATATTACTCTGTAGAACCGGCGATGTTTAAGATGAGGACAGAAAACAATGCTCATGGACTTTATTTCCTGTGAACAGTACGTGGGTGGGGGAGTTGGTGGAGGGGGAGGGGGTAACTTCTGTTCGTTGAATATGTGCAAAAAGGATTTTAGGCTTTGATGTAGGGATGAGTCACCCAGAAACACATGACTACAATCACTGTGTGATGTTCCTCAAGAAACCTAGACACTTTCTCGAATTCTCTCACTCTCACTATTCTTTTACCCCGCCTTCTTTACCCACTTGCTTTCCCTTTCCCATCTCACACTCCTTTCTATCGCTCTTTCACCTTTGCCCCTTTTCCCCATATATTTCCCCTCCACTCTCTTTTGCCTGTCTTTCTCTTCGTCTCCTACCCCGTGCTCTTCTCTCGCTCTTACTCTTTCTGCACCTTGTTTGTTTTTCATTCTGAGTCAGTGGTTCCACACAGTGGTTGTGCCAGAACACTCAGTCAGAACGGTAGAACCCTGCAGACCTCGTGGACGACGTGCTACATTGACGTTACACTCGTGATTCATAATCGACGTGGAATTGTTCTGTACCAGTGGCCTGGTGATGTCAGCGTGTGTGTTTGTAAGTGGATTGTGCAGTTTTTCTGTTTGTTTGGGTTTTTAAAAAAACAAAACAAAAACCTTTTCTGTATGACCCTGTTTGGAAAATCGATCGATCATGTGACTGCATTAAAGTGGATGAGTGTAAACAATGTCTCCTGGGTTCTGTTTTAAGAAAAAAAAAAAAATCAAGATAAAATCCAAGACAAACTACAAAGCTGAAATTGAATCTGTATAATTCATTCATTCATCTTCTAACCTGCTTATTGGACGAGAGGCAGGGGTACACCCTGGACAGGTCACCAGTCCATCACAGGGCAGCACATAGACAACCACACACACTCGCACTCGTTTACATTTTTGGTATTAGGCAGACGCCCCTACAGAGTGACTTACAGCTGAGTGATTACAGGTTAAGGGCCTTGCTCATGAACCCACCGTGGTGGCTTGGTGGTGCTGGGAATCGAACCTCGGCCATTCTGGTATTACTCCAGCACCTTAACCACTAAGTGACCACTTGCTTGTATGGACAATTTAGAATTACCAATCAACCTAGCGTAGATGTTTTTGAACTGTGGGAGAAAACCAATGCAAGTGCGGGGACAACATGCATAGTACACACAGAAAGACCCTGGGAATCGAACCCGGGAGATTCTTTTTGTAAGAAGACCGTTCTAACCATTATGCCACCATGCTGCCCTCATCTATATTATTGACGTACAAAAAACCCCAAAATGTTGAATTGATTAGTTCTTGCAGTTCATCTTTATCTTCTGTTTTCTACATTTGTCAGATGTGCATTTAGGGACATGTCCTTAACTCTATGATAAATGTGCAGTATCCTTTAGAATACACCGTTTTAATAAACGCATCAATTGACTAGTGAGAAGAATGAGACTCTTTTTTTTTTTTTTTTTTAACATAAAAGTGCAACAGGAAGTCAGACAGGAAGAACAGGAGATAAACCAGACATGTCCTTTATGACGAGTTCACAATAAATGACAAAAAAAGAAAAAAACACAATGGAAATTTCACGATTGTAGGAGGAAAAGAGAGAGAGAGAGAGAGAGAGAGAGAGAGAGAGAGAGAGAGAGAGAGAGAGAGAGAGAGAGAGAATCTGCATTTAAAGCCAACCCAAACATTAGCCATGAGATTTTTGAAATGATGTCAATATGGTCGAATTTGAGTCCTTGAACCCTTTGTAGAGGAACCGTTATTAAACTCTGGCTGTAGGAACTAATGAAAGAAACTGAATGAAAGAACCTTGATCAAGCTAGCTACTTGGCCTAAGTTTGTGTATATGGTATTAGAGCAACGATGCTAAACACATTTGACCTTTAGCATGGTTTAGCAATAGATCTCTACCATCATAGATGAGTAAAGGGATGGACTGGCCATCTGGCAGATCCACCACTTCCCCCTAGGCTCATGTACTTTTTGGGCCAATACATTTCATACTGTTTATAACTAATTAGGCCATAAAAATGGGATCAGTCAATTCTTACTTTCTGTTATATTAGACGAGCCGGGTACCTTGCGGAGGTGTTATGTATTTTTCTTTTTTTTTTTTTTTTTGGTCTAACCAGCCTATGAAACATTTATTCATTAGCCCATTGATATTTGTCTTAAATGACATTGGATTTACCCAATTGCCCTTTTAGGCTCTGTGCACACCAGTGACGTGCATTCAGGGGATGCAAGTGAGGCACAGCCTGTCATCTTGGAAATATAAAATTAAAAATAAATTAAGTGGCTATATTTATTATTAAATTGTTAAAGTTCTTTTTCACTTCTCTACAATTTTTGGAATTGTTTCTCAAAATCGCTTAATTTTCACAATTATTGTTGAAATACTGAGAAGAGACGAGGCGCTCAGCGCTGAGCCTCACCATGGATTTCGCAAATCACTAGGCTTTGCTGTTGCCATGCAGTGAGACCGTTTTGCTGTTCAATTCAATTAGTTCAGCTGGTGTATATAATGCACAGTGTCAGACGTGGTAGCCTAGTGGTTAAGAAAAGTTAGAAAGACCGGGGTTCGATTCCCACCTTCACCAAGCAACCTTCACCAAGCAACCACTTAAGTGCCTTAACCCACAATTGCTCAGTTGTTAAAAAAGAGACCAAATGTAAGTCACTCTGGATAAGAACGTCTACCAAATGACTAACTGTAATGCAGTGTTTATTTTTTATTATCAACAACTGTATGTGTTGCCCTGAGATGAACTGTAAGGTGTACCCCTGTCTCTCGCCTTTTGTGCACTGAGATAGGCTCCAGCAGACCCCCGTGATCCAGAATTTGGGAATAAGAAGGTTAGAAGAATGAATGAATGAATGAATGAATGAATGAATGAATTTACTCTATTGGTGATCAGGCTACAGGTACGTTTAATACATGGTGATTGGACAATTACCAATGTACAATAAGTAGATCCTACCTAGGTTTTCACTTCCAGTTTGGTTTGCCCTACTTTGCATTTGTGATTTCATGGATTAGGCTGGTTGGACCAAAATTCCAGGGATTTTTTTTGTCCCAGTTTAGCCCTGAGTAACACATTATTTTAAGAAACTCATCCATTGAAAAATAGCTCAAGTTATCACATGGCAGCATTGCTAGCAAGCTGACATCATGAAAGTTAGCAAAGATTAGGTTAATGCTAACAACAACTCATTAAAATATGCACATTAGGTGGAATCCCAGTCATTAGGATTGCACAAGCCTTAGTGCCGGTCCCAAGTCCGGATAAATGGGAGGGTTGCGTTAGGAAGGTCCTCCAGCGTAAAACTCTGCCAAGTCGAATGTGCGGATCACTGTGATCCGCTGTGGCGCCCCCTAAAGGGAGCAGCCGAGGGAACTGCATACATACAAGTTACCAGTTAAATTAATTTAAAAACCTACACGGTGCATCGCTAGCAAGCTAACATCAACACAAGAGGCTGGCTAGCTAAAGATATCAGAAAATAGCATTGTGCACTAATGACAGAGAGGAACCATTATGTTAATGCTAATGTTCACTAGCTAAAGGTGTTCTTAAAATAAAGTGTTACTCGTCTGAGCTTCAGAACTACATGGAGGTGTGAATCAGACATTTTTACAATTGAAAAAAAAAAAAAATAAACAAGACATTCAGAGAGAAAATAGTCTATAATTCATCAAGCATTAGTCTAGGATTAGCATGGATTATTGCATGGCTGGTTTCAGGATAAACCCTTTAAAATCTAAATATCTGCAGTTGAACCATCGTTCAGATTTACAAGCTGCAGTCAAAGTGCAAATGAAGGCAGGAAAGGAAACTCCATCACTCTAATAACACTTACAGAGCATGTCAGGGCATAACATCCCTGTTAGTTACTGACATATATTATATACATGTGCTATAATTTAACTAGCAACGGTTAACAATTAAAATAAAAAACAAGCGCAAAAAATGCGGGAATGGAATCACGCCTGAGTTTGAGACACGCTGCAGGAGCGCGTTAACTGCTAGCAGCTTCAAGTTAAAGTCACTCATGGTAGTCTAGGTAGCTAAAATTACAGACAACGGAACGTATTTGCTATCTAAGCTACCACAGGAGATTATGGCCAGC
Source organism: Pseudolaguvia tuberculata (assembly GCA_026260255.1). Classification (NCBI taxonomy): domain Eukaryota; kingdom Metazoa; phylum Chordata; class Actinopteri; order Siluriformes; family Sisoridae; genus Pseudolaguvia; species Pseudolaguvia tuberculata. Next base: position 5,263 of record JAOTRA010090651.1, read on the forward strand.
TGAAGATTGTTACATGCTAGCTTCCTTGTTTATGCTTCATCTTTTTCTTGTTCCAGCTCAGTAAACATTTTCGCATTCCTTCTTTTAGCTAGAACGCGAACAAGGATGAGCGCTAGCTACTGACGGCCACCAGCCGCATGGTGTGAAGATGAAAAAAGGTTTTCGGGAAGAATGTTATTTTCAGGACTCTTAAAAAATAAACAATTGGATAGCTAAGTTAAAACAAATGCAATGAATATTGCTAGCTAGCTTATGTTGAAGGAGGGGGTAATATTAATCAGGAGGTTATGGCTAGTTAGTTAAAATTAACACAGAAGTTTATTGCTCGCTAAATGAAGTTATTAGGTGATTATATTGTTTGCTAGATTGCTAAGAAAACTACAGTAGGGCGTCACTAGCTAGTTAAGTTGAATGGACAACGTTATTACTAACAAGTTCTCGCTTGATGGCTAGCTAAATACCACAGATTATTGCTAGCTAAATAACATTATCGTAGGAGGTTATTGCTAGCTATTTGGATTTGCCAACAGGAACATAACTCTCTGTAGCCAAAATTAGGACTGTTAAATGTCGGTATACTAATCTTTTGAATTTTTTACTTTGGCTTTCAGAGAACGGTAATAATGATTGTTAGCGACATTATGCTAGCATAATATTACCATGGAAACAGCTTTTAGCAAAATACAAACACAAATATGGCTCTTAAAAACATAGAGGAACATCAGGAGAACATGCATCGGACATTAGAACATAGAAGTACATCATGCCAACTTTTACATTGATGATAATACTCAACATACCCTACTGCATGGTTGAAGTTCACAGCGTAAGGATGCTTGTGCTTTAACATGCGATGCTAAAAACAACAACAGAAAGGTTGCAGCTTTGACCATATTTGGTCTCAGAGGTAAAAGGTTTATGGTGCAACAAATACCTGATGAATAACTTTTGGATGCAAATCAAAAGCGTAACAAACACATGGCCCAATACTTTCACCAGTTCCACGGGGTTCTGTATGTTAGCGCTTTAGCACTAGGGACACTGTAGAGCGGTGTTTGCTCCAAGATGGCTGCCATCGAAGCAGCGCTTGTATTTTTGTAGTGGTGAAGGTTTTAATATTGCCACCTGCAGGAAGACGGTTCTCAGCTCTACGGTTGCGTTTGTATGTTCTCTTTTACTTTCACTCTGTTGCTGCTTTGCATATGAAAGGATGCCGATAAGGGTGTGAAAACTTTTGCTTAACGATCTGGATTTATAGAATTGTGCTTTTTTCTGAGCAATCATCATTTCACTTTTTGAGGGATCCAGTTTTTTGTTCTCGGTTCAGCAAAACAGGAGCGGAACAATTGTTACCTCCATGATGACGATGCAGTTGCCATGCTAACAGGGAAACTTGGGCTAGAACTCGTATTCCAACATCTCTTGGCTCCCGGTGTGGAAATACATGTGTGTGTGTGTGTGTGTGTGTGTATGTGTTTTATTTAAATAACTGCAAACCACAGGCTACTTACTAAAATGTGCTGAAATGTGTCTGCGGTTCGTTCATGTCTGTGCTTTATTTCTTTTTTTCTTTTTTCTCTGTCTCTCCCTTACCCTTCACACCGTTTTTTTGTCTCTCCATCTGTTTTTGTTGCGTCCTTTCATCTGTCTGATCGTCACCATGGTGATTAAGTGGCTAAATTTAGAGCCAAATTGTAGCTTAGCTCCTGGAGATGGATGAACAGTCTCGGCTCCAGATGGGAGACGTGGGTTTGGTGTGAGTCACATGCAAGGCAGTTACGCAAAAACAAACACACAAACACACAGTTCCTTCTACTCCTGTCAGGTATCACCGATGCTTTAAAATTATTGGCACCCCATCTGAGAATGCAGATCAAAAGACAGCTGAAAGGACACTAACAAATCCGTCAGCCCGTGTAGGTTGTTTGATGTACGGGTGATAACACATGCCTGTTAGATGTCATGTATGTTATGGCGTGTGGAGATTCGCTTCGCATGCGTGTTGAACGTGTCACGCGTTTGATGCGCTACTTCTCTATCCAGCGTTCAGACTGGAAAGCGACTCAGATTCTCACTTCCTTTGTGATTTTAAATTGACATACAGTCTATATTACATCCTGGCACTAACCAGTTTTGTGCGTGTACAGCTAACGGCAGTTTTGTTAGCGTTAGCATAATGGTGTGCTTTTTACATTGTAAAATGTATATAATTTGACATTCTAAGTTTTAAGTCATTGCGTTTAGTGACAGTGATGCCTGTTAGGCTTCTGGCAATTTTTTTAACGGCATCAGTATGGAAAATAATTCCAGAATGTTGCCACCTGGGGGTATTAAGCGGTACTACATCATAACCAATTGATATTTCTGTGTTGTCGCTCGCTAGCCTGAAGGTGGGGACATGTGGTTGGATTCCGCAGTATATTCAACGGATAGCATCTGTCATTCCGGCTGCTCCTCTGTGCTTGACGGCTTGAGCTCACAATCCAGTTCCTCGTTTCGAGTTAAGTTGTTCTCTTCAACTGGTTCAGAAAAGTTTTCAGAGAAGTTCTCAATTTCCGACTGGGTCTCCTCCACCACTGATGTTTCTGATTGGTCCTCGCTGTGTAAGACCTCAGTACATTCAGTCTCGTTCAGCACACTGCTGTCAGATGGTTGTTCCACCTCGTCGCAGAGCTCAGCAGCGGTTTTGGGTTCCCGTGGCAACGACAGGCTCCTGTGGCGACTCCATAGCTTGTGAAGCTCGGTTACCTCGGAGACATTAGTGTTGGCTCCGCTGTCACGGAAACTGGCCAAAGGGGGGCGGACCTTCACACCTGTCACCGTTACGGAACCCTCGATAGCTTTGCGTAGCTATGGAAAAGTAAATAAATGTAGTTTTAATTTCACATAACATGAAACATGTACACACACAAAAAACCCTACAAACACACACCTCCTTCAGTGATACAATGCCGACGAGTCTGCCCGTGCTTGTGACATACGCATGATCCAGACCCAGCAGCGAGAAAATGGTGTGTGTCTATCCAGTTTGTATAACACAAAACACAATTCATAAAACGTTAATTGATGTTAAGTCTAAACACTTAAAAAATATATACATTTTGTAAACATATTTAAGCAGCTAATAATTTATATTTAAATGAAATATGTAAACTGCAAAACTGTAAGCCCCGCCCACTTCATGGCACCATTTTAAGAGAATCTACTCAATGCTGTGTTACAAGTTTATTCATTCATTCATCTTCTAATGCGCTTATTCCCTGGCCTGTTGGAGTCTATCCCAGCGCACATAGGGCGAGAGGCAGGGGTATACCATGGACAGGTCACAAGTCCATCGCAGGGCCACACATGGATGAACAACCACTCACACACACACACGTTCACTCCTTGTACATTCCTCCTCATGCAGGCACGAGGAAAATATGCAAACTCCACACAGAAAGATCCTCAGCCCGGCAATCAAACCCGGGACTGCGCCGCCCATATGTTACAAGTTTGTGGATGAAATTCGATACAATGGTGCAGTTATGTTTTGGTTCAGAAAGCATGATGTATGCAAGTTTACTTTGTGAAGAGATGTTCGCTCGACCAGCTGGAAGGGAGCTGGATCGATCTTACAGTTGTTAAAGCAGACTGCTTGTTCCAGCTGTTGCTCCTCCCACTCAGATATCTGGTCAGAGAAAAGTGTCACTGTACCAACTCTCATGGAAACGTGGTTCCGTAATTGAAAAACATCTTCTCTTATTTTTGTATTAGCACTTTATCATTGGCTTATTGGTTTAGTCTTACAAGTGTAGCTTTAGCAACTGACTAAGCAACTTTTTCATCTCTAGCTAAATAAACGGTTATTCCCGAATCCGGGGTCACCTGCGCCTATCCCAGCACACATGGGGGAAGGGGGTATACCCTGGACGGGTCGCCAGTCCATCTAAGGCCAACAAATAGACAAACAACCATTCACACACACATTCACTCCTATGGACAATTGACAATCACCAATCCACCTCATCTGCATGTTTTTGAACTGTGGGAGGAAACCGGAGTATCCGGAGGAAACCCACACAAGCGCGGGGAGAACATGCAAACTCCGCACAGAAAGATTCGAACCCGGGACAATCTTGTTGTGAGGCGACTGTGCTATCCACTACTCCGCCCCCATTCATTCATTCATTCATTCATTCATTCAATCTTCTAACCCGCTTATTTTCTAATTTGGAGTCATGAGAGCCTATCCCAGTGCACATAGGGCAAAAGGTAGGGGTACACCCTGGTCAGGTTGCCAGTTCATCACAAGGCCACACACACACACTCCTATGGACAATTCAGAATCACCAATTAACCTAATGTTCATCGTTTGGACTGTGGGCTTAGTGGTTAAGGTGTTGGACTAATACCAGAAAGACTAGGGTTCGATTCCCAGCACCACCAAGCCACCACGGTGGGCCCTTGTAAAAGGCTCTTTACCCCAAATTGCTCAGTTGTATGTCACTCTGGATAAGGACTCTGAAAAGGATGCTGTAATTGTAATTGTGAGGAAACCGGAGTACCAGAGGGAACCCACGTAAGTGCAGGGAAAACAGGCAAACCCTGCATGGAAATACCCCAGAGCCCGGGATCCGTACTAACCACTATGCCACGCTTTAGCAACATTTTTTTGCTCAAGCAGCTTTCGCAAGCTAGGTTAGCTTGTACTGAATGAGTTAATTGACTATAAATAAATAAACACTGTCAATATGAGCCAAAGGCACTAACCTCTGCTGTGGACATGTCATCCTCGACGTTTGGTGCTTCCTGAAATCAGAGAAAAAGAAGTTCAATAGTAACGTTTTTTCCAACCCCCAAAAATCCCATAGAACTTCACAACATTTAGAAAAATCATAAACAAACTAGTCACAACATCACAGATGATGTTAGCATTATTCAAAAATGTGGTTAGACACATTAATTATGTTGTTCAGAATTGAGTCTTGGATGACTAGCATAACGTTCACTTGCTAATTCCCTAATTAGCAAACAAAAGATTTTCTTCAATTTATACTGAAACTGTCAACATCTTCATACCTCCACCTGCTCCTTCACCGTGTCTCCATAGGAAGGAGTTGGAGAACCTGAAGAAGAACAAGAAAAATAAGTGCAGTGAGAAGTCATCTAGGGATCTACTGTTCAGATATTGTGGTGTGTTCAGGTGTCTCGGTGGTGTTCATATGTGTCAGTGGTGTTCAGGTGTGGTTAAGGTGTTCAGCTGTACATACTGTTCAGAGTATCTGCGCTGCTGGTGGAGGACACAGTCTTGAGTGCAGACTTGAGAGGAATCTGGGAGTTGGTGAGAGTTGGACTGTATGAGGATTCCTCTGTGGAAATCTGAAGTCCAAAAGATCAAACCGATTTAAAGTAATGATGGAACATAAGGTTAAGATCAAGAACCAATGAAATCACTGCTTTTACATCTCTCCTGAAACTCAAAGTCATTTCCTGTAGCATCTTACCAGGAAACGAACACCACGACCAACTTTGGGTGAGGAATTCTGGGAGAATGTTGGTATGGAAGGGGTGCCATTGTCTTGCACTCGCTCTCTTAGATACTCTAACCTCCGACCTCGACTGAGCTGCTCTGAGAGCAGAAACTGTAGCTGAGAACGTTCGATAGAGCCGAGCAGAATCATCGACTCTAACCAAAAAGATGTACAGACATATGAGATCGAAGACCACACCTTAACGAAGTATATCGGACAAGATCTCACCTTTCGACTCCACAAGTGCGAGTGTTTTTAGCTGCCCCGTCACCAGCGCCTCCTGCACATCTCGGTATGTTGAGGATAGAGTGATGTAGCGAACATCTCGCACCATGATGTCCTCGACCCGAATGTTATACTTCCTGCAGAAGAGCATTTTAACATTTCTATAGCAACATTCATTCATCTTCTAACACGCTTTTTCCTTAATTTGGTGTCACGGTGTCTGCTAGAGCCTATCCCAACTCACATAAGGCGAGAGGCAGGGGTACACCCTGGACGGGTCGCCAGTCCATTGCAGGGCCACACATATACAGTTACAGTTACAGTACACTTACAACGGGTCTCTTTTTCAGTTCATAAACATGTAGATGAGGTGGATGGGTGATTGTAAATTGTCCATTGGAGTAAATGTGTGTGTGAATGGTTGTTTGTCTATGTGTTGCCCTGAGATGGACTGGCAACCCGTCCAGGGTGTACCCCCACCTCTCGCCCTATATGCGCTGGGATAGGCGCAGCAGTCCCCGGTGAACCCGAGTTAGGGAATAAGCGGGTAAGAAGATGAATGAATGAATGAATATTAACCACATTTTATTGGCTTACACAATGACAATAAATCGGATCTGATCTGGCCTGATCTAATCTAACTGGGCCAATAGATAATCGCGGTACTCACTCCTGACCCCAGCCGAGTTCTGGCAAGTAAGGAAGCTTCTGGATCCTGATGATGGAGTCGTAGAGCGATGGTTGGAGGCTCTGAGCTACGGCGTTGGCCAGGATCACAGCAATCATCACAGGCAGGATATGTGAGATCTGACCAGTCAGCTCAAACACAATGACCGCTGTGGAGACAGTGTGTGTAACCGCTCCGGAAAGTGCCGCAGCACCTTACACACACACACACACACACACACACACACACACACACACACACACACACACACACACACACACACACACAC
>JAOTRA010090671.1:0-11955 GCA_026260255.1 Pseudolaguvia tuberculata
GTGTGTGTGTGTGTGTGTGTGTGTGTGTGTGTGTGTGTGTGTGTGTGTGTGTGTGTGTGTGTGTGCGTGTGTGTGTGAGTGAGTGTGACAGGTTCAGCGGTGTTAAAGAATCAACTGTGTGCTGTAATAATTGCCATTCATCTTCTTTATGGAAAATTAAACAAGCTGTAATAATTAGATGGCAGAAATTGAGCAGATTCAGATTAATGACAATTACACAACTGAGTGATGAGGTCACCGTCACCATAACAACCATAACGTTAAAGTTTAAGCTAAAGCTAGCTTTAGAGGATTCATCAATAGCAGATGTACACCCAGAGAGCAGAGCAGAGATCTGATCTGATCTGATCTGATCTGATCTGATCTGATCTTATCTTATCTTATCTTATCTTATCAATACTGTCATTAAATAGTTAAGAAAGAATCGTTGCGGTTTTGGGTTAAGATTTAAAAAATTGTGCAGAATTTAAAGAAGATAAACAAATAAACAGGAAAGTAAAATGTTATTTGATATTAGACAAATAAAGAGTGTGCTGTTTATGCTACGAGTGTGCTATGAGTTCTGCGAGTGTGCTGTGGATTTTGTGAGTGTGCTGGGAGTGTGCTTTGTGTGTTGTGAGTGCTGCAAGTGTGTTTCGTGTGTGTTGTGGGTAATGCAAGTGTGCTGTGAGTTCTGTGAGTAATGCAAGTGTGCTATGAGTGCTGTGTGTGCTGTGAGTGATGCAAATGAGCTGTTTTTGCTGCAGATGTGCTGTGAGTGATGCATGTGTGCTGGAAGTGTGCTATGTTTATGCTGTGGGTTCTGTGAGTGTGCTTTAAGTGATGCGAGTATGCTGTGATGCTGTGAGTGAGGCACGTGTTCTGTGAGTGATGTGTGTGTTGTGAGAGATGCGAGTGTCTTTGTTGTGAGTGTGCTGTGGGTGGTGCAAGTGTGCTATGAGTGAATGTGAGTGCTGTGAGTGATGTTGTTGGTGCTGTGAGTGATGCCAGTGTGTTGCAAGTTTGCAGTGATGTTAGTATTGCAACAGTGCTGTGAGTGATACGATTGTGCTAAAAGTGTGCAGTGGGTGTTGCAAGTGTGCTGTGGGTGCTGCAAGTGTGCTACGATTGTGCTGTGATTGATACAAGTGCTGTTGGTACTGTGAATGATGCGAGTGTGCTGAATTTGTTGTGAGTGTGTTGTGAGTGATGCGATTGTGCTATAATTTTTGCAGTATGCTATGAGTTTGCCTTGTGTGTGCTGTCAGTTATGTGAGTAATGCAGTCGTACTGTGGGTACTGTGAGTGCTGTTAGTATTGCGTTAGCGCTGTGTGCTGTGAGTGCTGCAAGTGTGCTGTGGGTGCTGTGAGTGTGCAGTGAGTGATGTGAATGTGCTTTGAGTGCTGCGAGTTTGTTGTGAATGCTGCGAGTTTGTTGTGAATGCTGCAAGTGTGCTGTGAGTGCTGGAAGTGTGCTGTGAGTGCTGGAAGTGTGCTGTGAGTGCTGGAAGTGTGCTGTGAGTGCTGGAATTGTGCTGTGGGTGCTGCAAATGTTCGGCGAGTGTGCTGCGATTGTGTTGTGAGTGATATGAGTGCTGTGGGTGCTGTGAATGATGCGAGTGTGCTGTATTTATTGCGAGTGTTCTGTGAATGATGTGAGTGTGCTGTGAGAGATGACAGTGTGCTGTGAGTGAGGCGAGTGCTGAGTTTGCTGCATTTGTTACGAGTGTGCTTTGAGTGATGTGAGTGTGCTGTATTTGTTATAAGTGTGCTGTGAGTTATGTGAGTGTGCTGCAAGTGATGTGAGTGATGCGAGCATGCTGTGAGTGCTGCATTTGTTGCGAGTGTGCTGTGAGTGATGTGATCCTGCTGTATTTGTTGCAAGTTTGCTGTGAGTGTGCCGTCTATGTACTGTCAGTTATGCAGGTGTGCTGTAAGTTTTGTGAGTGATGCGAGCATGCTGTGGTGCCTCTAGGTAAGTCAGAGTGTCTTGGCTTCAACTCTTCTTTGAAGTTAAGATGAAAGATGAAATTTAAAAAAACAGACACACATATCCTATTTTCTCCTTCCTTCTCCTGAGGTCATATCCACAAATCCCAATGTTTCCTCTCCTCAAATCAATAAAGTGTTTTGATTTTTCTTTTAATTACCATAGTTACAAATAAAACACTTTTATCCACCACTGAGTGAGTCCGAAAACTACAATAAATGTAGCACACACAAGGGAGGGAGTAATAGAGGGGCGATAAATAAGGGGGTAAGAAGAGAAAAGAGGAAAAGAAGTTGAGGAGAGAAATATTGTGAGAAACAAGGCATAAATAAAGAAAGGCATGTTTCTTTCTCCATCCTGGTTTTTAGGTGTTTTGATATTTATTAAATAGTGATTAAAGATGGACACGCCGTCAGTCTGAATTTAAGTTTTACGCTTCATTGTTGATGATTTTTTTCCTCCAAAAAAAATTGATATGTTAACTTTTCTAACATATCAATAAACTTCTATTAAGATCAATAAAGCATTTATCATTTACACATCATCCAGTCACCATATTCTCCAGAAGTATAAATAAAAGCTTCTTTGTGTTTAATTTTTAAAATTTACTTTACTTTTTTATAGTTTTGATTTGAGCTAAAGATCAATACAGAGTTTATCCTCTATCGATCAGAGCTAGCATTAGCAATTAGCAATTTTCATCGATCATTTTTGGAGAAAAGTCAAAATCAATGAACTCTTCTTTTATAAAAATATAGTATTTCACTTCCTGTAATTTTTCACTATCTGAAAATCTCACCTTTACAATTAAACATTTGTGAACATGAATTGAACATAAAAATTAATTTGTTAAAGAACCAAAATGAAATGCTGTTCTGGGAAACAGTTTACACGAGCAACATTTTCTCTTTCTAAGAATCCAAGAATAAAAGATGAAAGGAAGTGAGAATAATAAAGGAGACCGTGGACAGAGGGAGAGAGAGAGAGAGAGAGAGAGAGAGAGAGAGTGTGTGTGTCTGTGTGTGTGTGTTGAGTATGATGATAAATAGCTGCTTGAATGTGTGTATAATTAGCCGCACTCACTGTTATTCATCCACTTGCTAATCTGTCATTGGGTTGAGATAAAAATGTCACACACACACATAGTATTCACTCTGTATTCAATCTGTATAGCTCTTTATTGTGGTTTCAGTCTCCTGGTGTTTCTCAGGGACTGACATACTCACGGCAGGAGTTTATTTGTATTATAAATGTGTATTAACTGCAAAGTAGCTAAAGGAATGTAAAGGGTTACATGAGATTAAAAGAGTCTCTGGTAATCCAAACCAGGTATCTCTGTTGTACTACAGTACCTATACCTGTTATAATACAGTACATATACCTGTTACACCACTGTTCCTATACCTGTTATACTACAGAACCTATATCTGTTATACTACAGTACATGTACCTGTTATACTGATGTACCTATACCTGTTATACTACGGTACATTTACTGTACCTGTTATACTACAGTATGTACTAAAGTACATATACCTGTGTTATACTACTGAAACTTTACCTGTTATACTTCAGTACATATACCTGTTATACTACAGTACATATACCTGTATTATACTACTCAACCTATATCTATTATACTACTCAACCTATACCTGTTATACTACAGTACATATACATGTTATACTACTGTTCCTATGCCTGATATACTACAGTACATATACCTGTTATCCTACTGTACCTATACCTGTTATACTACTTTAGCTATACCTGCGTTATATTACTGAACCTATACCTGTTATACTACAGTACATATACATGTGTTATACTACTCTTTCTAGACCTGTTATATTACAGTACACAATTCAGGAATAAGCGGGAAAGAAAATGAATGAATAAATGAATGAATGAATGAATGTAACTATGATCCCTTTCCTGTTTCGCATATGATCAGTGGACATTTCCTCTGATTTGTGTGTAAGAACACCGGCACAAGGAAATCGGAGAGAATTTCACCCGCCACTGATGTTTAATCAGATCTGTAATCTAACCGGAATTCAATTTTCTCTACTAATGTATATGGTGTTTCTCTAACGTTCAGTTTATTTACCAGAAATTTAATGCCACATTGTGTCGTTATTTATTGGATTTACGGTATCTGGTAAGATAACTAACATCACACTTTCTTTAATCCTTCATTTTATGAGTCTTTTTTTTTCTTACAAACTGTTAAGTTGTAAAGTGTTAAACTGTAAAGTGTTATGGCCTCGTTCCGACAGCTTTGCTCATTGCAAAGTGTCACTGAAGTACACAACATCTGCTTTCTCTGTTTCATTAATCTCATTATAATTAGCTTCATTTTCAAAACTGGTGAATCAGGTGAAATAGGCTACTCTGCTTTGGTCTGCAACCCCATTAGCATGCTAGTATGTTAGTATTCTTATAGCAGTCTAATGGAATCTTGAGTTATTTTACTTAGTGACTGGTTATTGATAGAGATCTCAATCTCACCAAATGATTCACACACAGTCAAATATACAATTTACTGTTTCAACTACTGCTCTGTGAATGACAGAGGAATAAATCTCCACTGTTGAATGTTTGATGAGGATCAGTGACCAAATGACTAATTTATTGCGCTGCAGAATGATAAAGGCATTGAACATGAACAACAATATGACTATATGACTATAATGACTATTATGAATAAACGATTTAAATGAACAACATAGTATAGAAAATCATCACTTTTGTTATCTTTGATCAAATGTATTCTATTCTTTTGTAAGCAGAACTGCTGGCAAGCCGGCAAGCCTTGCCCTCTCCTGCTCTACATCAGCATAAGCAGCACATGCCAATCAAATCACAGATGACCAATCAGAAGGTGGAGTTTCCGAGTGCATCGGAGTGTGTGCAGCTGCAGGAGAACTGGGTTCTGGGCTCCAGCATGGGTCTGCAGAACAGGTGTGTGTGTGTGTTTATCCAGATTTTGGAGTCGAGTGTTTCAGCGTGATTATTAATCACACAGCAGTTCATCAGCTGTTGTCTCAAAAGAGAGTGTGTGTGTGTGTCTGTCTGTCTGTCTGTGTGTGTGTTTTATTTCTCAAGACATGACCTTGCCATAGTGTGGCGTAGTAGTTAGCACAGTCGCCTCACAACAAGAAGGTTCAGAGTTCGATTCCAGGGCTGGGGATCATTCTGTGCTGAGTGTGCATGTTCTCCCCACTCTGGGTTTCCTCAGAGTACTCCGGTTTCTCCCAAAAACATGTACATTATTTTGATTGATGATTCTAAATTGCCCGTAGGAGTGAATGTATGTGTAATTGGTTTCTTGTTTGTCTGCCCAGCGATGGACTAGGGACCTGTGCAGTGTATACTCCTGCCTCTTGCCCTATGTGCGCTCATATTGGCGCCAGCTAACCCCTGTGACCACGAATTAGGGAATAAACAGATAAGAATTAATGAATGCATGAATGATAGTTGTTAATTATAATAAATGTATGTATGTATTTATTCATGTGTTTGTTTATTTTAGGTGTTGGTAATGTGCAGGTCTAACTGCAGAAACACTTTTATTCCCTTAGAAGCTGGAGGCTGTGTTTGGCTTTATTCGTAATTAATTGTGTTTTGTTTTTACAAGATCTGTCTGATTCCCACTCAATGAGACTAAAAGCTGATTCAGGATTTACTCTCAACAGAGAGCATTAAAACACCATTTATTCCACAGAAGAATTAAAAACACAGAGAATCATTTATTACAGTGAGGGGAGGGGGGCAGAAAGAAAGAGGTAGCAAGGAGGAGACAGAGAGAGACAGGGAAAGGGAGAGGGTGAGAGAGATATAGACAGAGAGAGAGAGCAAGAGAGAGATAGAGACAGACATAGGGAGAGAGAGCGACAGGGAAAGTGAGAAAGGGAGAAGATGAAAGAGATACAGACAGAGAGAGAGAGCAAGAGAGAGATAGAGAGAGACAGACAGATTGAGAGGAAGATGATAATGGGAACGTTTATTTACTTGCCTGTTTGTTCATTCTTTTTACAATCTTTTATTTAGTTTTCTGTTTCTTGTTTGTTTATATTAGTCACAGTACTTTCTCTGTTTGTTGGTTTCCTTCCATCTGTCCTTCTTTTCAATTTTGTTATTATTTCTTTCTTTAAATAGTTTTCCTTCATTAACATCTTTACATGTACACAACTTGTACACAGATATTTCTGCACATGAAAATAGCAAATGGGAGCAAACCACAAAAATGGCTGACCGAATTACATGCTGTGTCTGTCTCTCTTTGTCTATTTCTATCTCTGAATTGATTAAAAGAGATGGTACAAACATCAACAAGAATTAAGTGTGCGTGTGTGTGTGTGTCTGTCTGTGTGTGTTTATTTCCTAAAGATTTCTGTTTGTCTATTTACTAGCCGCTTCCTGTTAAAGACTGCCGCCGGCTCTGCCTCTCTCTTTGCCACATCCACTCCAGGGTTCAGCATGGCAACCGGGGCAGTTTACTGTCCACCGACACACCCTTTTCTACGAAACAAGCTCTCCAGGGGCACGTTCCAGTTCAACAAATCATCAAAACACTGCTCCTGGAAGTGCACTGCTCTTAGTGCCGTGGGTGTTGCCATGCTTCTGTCAATCATACTCTGCTATTGCGTCGGTGAGTATAAGTGTGTGTGTGTGTGTTCTTTCCTCTTTTTATCTGTTCCCAATACACATGATCCTTGACACATAACTGGATGAATAATACTGGAAACCAACAGTAGTCATGTGATCTGTATTTGGTCTGTTTAGGACATAATGATTCGCTTCAAATGATCCATGTTAACTGATTCTCTTTAAATAATTCACTTCTGATTCCCAAATAAAAATGTTTGTTTTTTATAAAAAGTGACACACACATCCTCATAAGTCTGAGCAAAAGAGTGTGTGAAGATCACTGAGAATCTGGAAATGGGGTGTCTGGGGGTGTCATCATTGTCAAGACAAAACATGCTTCTTCTGTCTCACATTTCTGTTTTCATCTTCATGTTATAACTGTAAACACACACATAATTAAATAAACATTGTGTGTGTTTTCTCTTTGTAGTGATGCATGTTTTTGGACTGAACTGGAAGTTGAAGGATATTCACACACGTACATTTGAGAACGGTGGAGTTTCATCATCCAGCAGCAGCACTGCCTCACACGACACCTTCAACACACACAGTAATACACACACGTACACACACTGTCTGGTTTGCTGTTTTATTAGGGGCTCATATGCGTAATGGTTTTCATACTGCACCAACTGTATATTCTGTCTGTGTGTTTACTACAGGCAGGACTGAACCCTGGCAGGACTTGGGGCAGGTGCAGGTGGGGCATCAGGTGAGTTACTCTGTCATCCCAGGATTTTTTTGGAGATCCAGCTTCCTCCTTGATCAGAGTCACTTCCTCAAATTCAACATATCTATCCAGAAGAATGCTCTGATAGGAGTATATGGGAGGAAGGGACTCCCACCCTCACATACACAGGTAACACACACACACATACACACACTGAATGACTTGATGTTTAGTTTAGATTTTTTTTTGTCTAAATAAAGTACAGGGGTACATCAACCTACAAGTGACTTAATGTATGAGTTTTCAAAGATACTTATAGTGAGTTGTCGCTGTAAATTTTTTGCTTTGTTCCGCAAGCAAAAAGTGGAGGTTCAAGCTCAAAACACCACTGCTAGATGGTGCAGTGAGCATGTGTTCACCTTGTACAGTAAACACTGTACACTTCGTTGAGCTCGTGGTAAAATAAAAAATTAAACAATTAAGTTTAGGTATATGTATAGTACACGTCCATTGTCCTTCTGTCTTCTTTAACCTTCACCTCTACCAGCATTTTCGTTAGCTCAGGTTGCCTCATCTCTAAGGTAAGTAGACTATGAAACCTTATTAAATCGTTACACACTCTTTCTATTTTTTTTTTACACAATATTTGTTATATAGAAATTTATTTTCCTTATTTAATAACATGAAACCTAAAATATGCTGTCATTTTGAGGGCTGAAACGGATTAAGGGCATTTAAAGTATTTTAAATAGGGAAAATTGATGTGAGAGCAAATGGAGTTACAAGCTCAGCCACGGAATGAATTAGGTCTCGTAGTTCGAGGTGCCACTGTATTTGAAATCAACCTGTCCTAAGGTTTCACTGTCACATTTCACTTTGCATGCTGAAAACTCTTTTTTTTTTGCATTTTTCAGTACGACTTTGTGCAGCTGCTCGACGGCAGCCGTCTGATTTCCCGGGACGGGGAGGTTAGGGACAGAATGGAGAGCCTGGTCAGCATTCACTGTGCAGGATTTATTCATTATCTTCATGTAGGTGTTTGGCATCTTGCAATTTATAATGATGGACTGAATCCAGAATCCGTTTCCTACAACACCACCATCCTGAGTGAGTGCTCATCATGTGCTATGTAAACCAAGTAGTAAATCCCAAACCCCCCGGTATCAGAGCTTAGATCTAATTTTATGCAAATTATTTTGATGAAATGTTGCTGTTTTCTTTAATGAGAGTTCTGAACTGTCCTTTCTCACTGCGCATCTGGATAAAAATCCCAAAAATTCTGGCTGTGTTGGATCTGCTTTAGTTTTCTGTTTGTTGGTGAAAATCGTTCCTGATCGTTCTGAACATTTTCTCCAGCTGAACGAGGAGAATAAAATCCTCAGAGCTGCGGAAAGTCGATACACTCGTGGGGAAACAAATGCTCTTTCTGCCTCTGACTGTTCTCTAATAATAACAATCTGTCAATTTATTGAGTGATGAACATATGCTTGTGTTTACCTACCAATAAAGTTCAGGCTGTGAAAATCCAGATGTGGTTCTGTCCAACTCTAATTAGACACCATGTTGTCTAAAAAATGTCTTCCTGTTCCTTCTATAAATTTTTGCACTGTCTCTTGCTTTTTTTTAAATAAACTGTCCATTAGAGGACAATAATCATCTATCTGTTCACATGTTCCAGATTCTCTAATGAATTGTTCACACAACTGTTACGGAAACGGAGAGTGTGTGTCAGGCTTCTGCCGCTGTTTCCCAGGATTCCTTGGGCAGCATTGTTCTCAGGGTAAGATGATGTCATCAACATTATAAATGTATTACTATTAACCATATTAATGTTTCTCTGTTAAAGTGTGTTTGTGTGTGTCTGTATGCGTGTGTGTCAGCTGCTTGCCCCTTATTGTGCAGTGGTAATGGAGAGTACAGCAGGGGGCGCTGTAACTGCTACAGTGGCTGGAAAGGGACGGAGTGTGACGTTCCAGTCACTCACTGTTTGCAACCTCAGTGTTCCGGTCACGGGGTTTGTGTGTCAGCAGAATGTGTGTGTAACCACGGATATAAAGGGGACAGTTGTGATGAGGGTGAGTGAATATTTCCAACATTTCTGGAAGCCAAAAAGAACAACTAATTGTAAACTTCTCCATCGTTTAGCTCTGTTTCCATGGTTATGAATTGTAATACTCATCTAATAGAGATACATAACGCCATGCCCCTGTCCTAAATACACCTAATGCTCATTGGAGACAATTTTTTTTTTAACTGAATTTCTGTTTGACTTCTGATTTCTGTTTGATAAAAATTCACATGACCACCAACTCACATGAATTCCTTCAATTTCCATAAAGATGACTGACTTTGTATTCTCATTTGGAGAAAAGTGTGTACAGTCTATGCTGTAGAGTAAGACACACCCCCTGGAGTGGGGCATATCATGTCTTGAAAGCATCTGATTGGACAAAAACATTATTAGTTCCAAATGAGAGATTTGTCATCATTTCAGATTCCAGAACACATTGAGATTTGAAGCGCCAAAGACAGGTGGTGTCTTTATAGTCTAACGATGCTGTTGGTCACACTCCAGAGTATTGACGGTTTAACAATGTATTGACGGTCCAACTGACACACAGCATTCCTCAAAAACAGAAACGGAATTGAACAGAAAGCAGAGGAATGTTATTTAATTAGTTTTCAGTACGAAGGACGACGAGTGTAGCGACTGTGAATGAGGTCAGAACCCAATTCACTGTGTCTCAAGGTGAATTGTTCACTCACTCAATAACGCACCACTCCACTGACCCTCAGCACACACCGAGGGGACACCAGGATCGATACACTCAATCGAATAGAGTGGACAATAGTAAAAAAAAAAAAAAACCTGGGATAAAACACAGAAAGAACAAATCCCTTCAAGTGAAAAATGCCATAAAAACCTTGACAAAAAAATAAAGGATTTTTGAGAACCCCTCCACAGACGCACACACACACACACACACACACACACACACACACACACACACACACACACAGAGAGACAGATATAAGTTCAAATGAGGGCAGAACATAAATTAAGTAAGACTTCATTGGAAGGCAGGGTTAAAATGACAGCAAGGCAGAAACTTTAAATGAGGTTGGAGTTAAAATGAGGGCTTTCACTTTGCCAAACTTTGGTTGTTTGTATCTGCAGAAGGATTTGGTTTAATTAACAGCTGTTTTAATGAGCAGACGGCTGCAAGCATCCATACAAGAGAGGTTAATTAGGCCAGTTGATGGGCTCCTCAGTTAGAACCTTCCCCCAGGGCTGAGGAGAAAGAGACAGGTATGAAGATCAAACCTTCTACAACTCACAACTACATCCTGACTTCATCCGAAAAATATGCTGCACTGAACATCTCCTCAGCAGATGAAGAATAATTGCAGATGTTGTGATTTCGACATCAGTGATGAATCTGCATTAATTTAGGATTTGCAACATTCACAGTTTTGGGATGAAACCTCATCTGAGAGCGTTCCTGTTGTGTTCCAGAGAATTCCTGTAGAGCTCCACAGAGTATCTGTAGTGTTCCTGTAGCCCTTCAAAGAGTTCCTGTAGTTCAGCAGAGTTCCTGTAGTCCTTCATAGCAGTTCTGCTTCTAAGTAAGAGAGAAAGAGAGAGAGACAGAGAAAAAGAGAACATGAGAGCGAAAGAGAAAGACAGAAGGGTAGAGAGGGGAGGGAAGAGAGAGAAAGATAGAGTTGTTCTTCTATAGAATTTGATTTCTGCTTTAAACACCGTATATATTCTACCATTCTACAAATCTTCTATTTCAACACAGTTTATATTATTTGGATGTCCTCCTGTATGTCTCCTCCCCCTGCAGTGGACTGTCTTGACCCCTCCTGTTCGGATCACGGTTCTTGTCTTGATGGTCAGTGTCACTGTTTTTCGGGATGGACCGGATCCCAATGTGAGTCTGTGATGTCTGTTTGTCCTGAACAGTGCATCAGTCGAGAGTTAGTTAAGACCCAACCCTGCGAATGTGGACCCAAATGGAGCGGATTGAACTGCACCTATGGTGAGACTTAAACACAACAACGAAACACCTGTCTGTCTGTCTGTCTGTCTGTCTGTCTGTCTGTGTGTGTGTGAATTTAAAAACCTGAATATTTTTTATTTATTTGCGTTTCCATATATCAATCTCTCTGTGTGTCTTTCTGTGTGTTTTGGGTTTTTTTGTCCTTCGGCTACTCCCGTGATCCGCACATTCGACTTTGCGGGGTTTTACGCTGTATTTATTTATGTATGTACAGGTGCTGGTCATATAATTTAAATATCTTTCTAATTTCAGTATCACAGAAAATTTGAAATTAGAATTAGATGTTTATGTGAGAGCCCAGGCTGCTCTGATGTTGTCCTTCAGCTCTTCTGCAATGTATTTCTGGCATATCACATCTTACTCTTCACAATACTCCATAGATTTTCTATGGGATTAAGGTCAGGCGAGTTTTCTGGCCAATTTAGAACAGGAATACTGTAAACCAGGTACTGGTATCTTTGGCACTGTGTGCGGGTGCCAAGTCTCCTCTCTCTCATCTCATTTTCCAACCGCTTATCAGGAACCGGGTCGCGGGGGCAGCAGTCCAAGCAGGGATGCCCAGACTTCCCTCTCCCCAGACACTTCTTCCAGCTCTT
>JAOTRA010090685.1:0-11954 GCA_026260255.1 Pseudolaguvia tuberculata
ACTTCGCGATGGCCTTCAGAGAACCACCTGCTTTTATAGGCGGACCTCACCCAAGATGGCCGACAGAGGAAGTGAAAACCTAGAACTCGGGCGAGGGCGCCCTCTGCGGGCGGTCCTCCGAAGGCATAGTCCTTACAGACGCTCTTATCCAGAGTGAATAACATTTGGTCTCTTTTTTCACAACTGAGCAATTGGGGGTTAAGGGTCTTGCTCAAGGACCCACAATGGTTACTTGGAGACGGAATTTGAACCCCGTTCTTTCTGGTATTGGTCCAACACCTTAACCACTAGGCTACCACTTCCCACTTTATTTTATTTTCTCATTTTCCTATTTGAAAGCAGTGATTGAAAAACTGTTTCACTTTTTAATGCTGCAATTTCATTGATGCATTTATCCTGATATTAAGGAACATATTTACATTTTTTGCTATTTGCCTAGTTAAAATTTTTTCCTTGGAATTACTGATAGCCATAAGAAAATATTGCTTTATTCATCATTAAATAAAATACACTGTGTGTTCGGTCTCAGTTCAATAGGCTGTGCAATCATTTTAATATGTTTTAATAAAAATTTAACCAGTCCTGCCATCGGCTTGTAGCGTACTTAGTTTATTAGCCCTCTGTGATATTTGACTTTGACACTCTTGAAACATGCCATTTATCCAAGGGAGTCAATCACATTAGACACATGTCTATACTAATAAATAAAGGCCTCTATGCTTTATTCGTGTGAAATAAAGGATGTGGCTTATGTACAGTTAAGAAGAGGCAGCTTCTGTGCCTTAATACTATGACTGTCCACTCTGCCTTAATCATGTGAAGCTGGAAGGATCTTTATATCATTATCCTATTGACAAGGTACAGCTTCTGTGTCTCGATGCTAATGATAAAGGTGTGGTCTTTGTACTTTGATTCCATGAATATGTACTATTTGTGACTCATTACCATGAAAAAGAAATGATATCTCTGCCTCAAGTGGAGAAAACAGTGAACCTCCTCCTTAAGTGAAGTAAACTCTACCCCAAGCCTGGGTATAATTTATCCGAGGACTTTCTGATCTTCCAATTAACACCTCAATGCCTTACCTTTTGAGCTACTACTGGCCATTAAGGTCTGGACTGCTGATTAGCGGACTGTGTGTCCAATTTCTTACCCTACCAAGCTGCAACTTCTAGGCCTTTGCATATTTTCCACTGCTCAGAAATAGTCCATAGCAAAAGGAACAGCAGAGGATGTACATGTGTTATTTGCCAGAAGTGATTTGTGATCGGCAAATCTCTGCAAGAATAAAAAGGGAAAGTTTTACAGGAATGTAGTGAGACTTGCAATGTTGTACGGTCTAGAGACAGTGGCAGTGTCAATAAGACAGGAGGTGCAGCTGGAGGTGGCAGAGCTGAAGATTTTGAGATTTTCATTTGGAGTGATGGACAGGATTAGAAATGAGTTAATTAGGGGCAAGCGGGTAAGAAGATGAATGAATGAATGAATAATTAGGGGCACTTTCCGTCCTAGTTGCCAAACAGTCTGTAATGAATCTTTGTAGACATATTGTAACTAGTGACTTGGGTTGATGAATCTTTAAAGCCACACTGAGACCAAATTCCAGCTGGTTATGGTTACAAGATTCAGTGTCATGATAAATTAAATATTAATCCAAAAAACTAAATGAGCCCAAATATATAAAATTCTAACAAGGGGTGTGTGTGTGTGTGTGTGTGTGTGTGTGTGTGTGTGTGTGTGTGTGTGTGTGTGTGTCATAACGCTTCGCTCACCAATGGAGCTGAGAAGTCTCCTGACATGTTCTGTTGCTGTGTCTGGAGGAGGTCAGGAAAGCAATTATCACCAGAGATCCAATCCAAACCATTTTTGACACCACTTTCCCCAAACTGACGTTTCCACCTCACCTACGGTATAGTTACAGTTTTTTTATATAAATGATGAGAAACGACAATTTGCAAAGCAACGAATTCATGAGAGGAGAGTGCTGTTATAAGATATCTCAAATGGTGAGTGCGGTCAATTTCTTCTCTACTTTGAAGAATATAAGCGAGAAATTGTTGCACAAAAACATTGTACGCAATGGTGGTGGTGATGGTTAAATATCATACGTTTGTACTATTTTTAACCATACTTTAACAATATTTTAAGCCTGTTTTTTATTAATTAATTATCAAGTGTGCAGCAAGGTTTGCTTCCAGTTCAAAAACATGTAGGTTAGGTTGATTGTTGATTCTAAATTGCCCATTGGAGTGATGTGAGTGACCCTGTGATTGACCTGACCAGGGTTCTACTTTTCACCCTTTCAGAGGCGACCGGGATAGACCCCAGATTAGGAAATAAGCAAAAGATGGATGAATGAATGAATGAATGAATGAATGAATGAATGAATGATTGAATGAATGAACAAGGCCCTTAACCCCCTATTGCTCACTAAATGAATTGTACATCACTATGAATATGGACGCCTGCTAAATGACTTTAAATGTACTGGCATTTTTGTTGAAAGAAAACCAGAGACATGAGTTTTAGAGCAACTTTACTAACTCTACTTGCAAGTCTGTTACCTTACTGTCCATAATTTTAATTGATAGTTATTGATTACTATAGCAGTGATGGGCCAATTCTATTATACAAACACAAATTCTAGAAAATTATAATAGTAGAAATAGTAGAGAGTAGTAGGAAGTAATAACAAGAAACAAAAATTGGATTTGAATTCAATTAATCATAGTATTACCTACATACAAAGTAATGATTTCGCCTGTATTTTTGGAGCATATGAATGCAGTGCCTAAGTGCATTACAGCAAATAATGAGCAATTATGCTCTTAGCTAAATGACTCAGCTTTTTCTAGTGGTTTATGAATCCAGAGGCAAGCGCTAAGGGCAACATAATGAATTATCAAGTGTTGCCAGAGAAACAAGACAGATTAGTTGCTGCTGAATAAACTCAGACTTTTAAGTACCTTTACAATAGATAGCAATATCACTCAATATGGGTCACTGAAGAATTTCTGATCTGGGCATTTAGTTGAGTGTGGCTGTGTGAAGAAGCAGGGAAACTTTTAGATACATATTGAGGAATGTGTGACCCACCAATAAACAGGGTTTTACCCCTATTACAGTATCAGTAACAGATTGTGTGGTCTTAATTATAATCCCCATATGGGTGTGTGGTCTTTATTATTGTCTCAGTAAAGGAGGTGTTGCCTCTATTACAGTGTCAGTACTGGGGTGTGTGGTCCTTATTATAGTCCCTGCATGGGTGGTGTGGCCTCTCTGTGGCAGTCTCAGAAAAGAGGAGGTGATTGTATTATAATCCCCGTAAAGTAGGTGGTGTAACATTTCTTTAGTTTCATTTAAGGATAAGTGGCATTTAATAAAATTTTAGTAAAATGGTGAGCTCTGATATTGTCCTAATGAATGATTTTGATAGATAAGAATATGTATAAAGTCCCAGTTGCTCCCAGATAAGGAGACATGGCCTTTGATACAAACCAGTTAATTCCAATTAAGAGGGCTTCTGATCCAATCTTATCCAAAGATAAGGAGACATGACTTCTAATACATTGTCAATTAAGGGGTTGTGATTTCTGTATTAGTTCCAGTTATAGACTCTGTTCTTTCTGCCTATCATTCTAAGTGAAGATTTGGCCTGTACCTGAGTTGTGTCTTGTGTATTTGTCCTTAGTTAAGGGAGAATGCCTATAAGTCCTAGTGAAAAAGGTCTTCTTATCTAAAAAAGGTTTTTTATCTTTTGTTAATTGTGTTATGAATCATGAAATGACACATGCAACATTTTAAATATTAATTTAAACATCAGTTACTAATTAATTTGCGATCATGGGCTCCAAGATTCTCAATTGATTTGGTATTTTGTCTGTTTTTGCCATGAAAATACAGAGAATGAATTATCACTCTCTAAGCTAGCAAGAGATTAAACACTTTATTCTTAGTGCTGAGGATGTTGATGGAGAAGAATAGAGAAGGCCAGAAATATTTGCATTGTGTGTTTGTGGATCTGGAGAAAGCGTAGTACAGGGTTCTGAGAGAGGAGTTGTGTGGTATTGTATGAGGAAGTATGTGAGGGTGGTACAGGACATGTATGAGGACAGTGTGACAGCAGTGAAGTGTGCATTAAGAATGTTGGACTGGTTCAAGGTGAACGTGTGATTGCATCAAGGATCGACTTTGAGCTCTTTCTTGTTTGCAATGGTGATGGACAGGTTGACAGACGAGGTAAGCCCGGAGTCTCCATGGACGATGATGTTTGCTGATGATATTGTGATTCGTGGTGAGAGTAGGGAGCAGGTTAAGAAGAATCTGGAGAGGTGGAGGTACTTGCTGGAAAGAAGGGGAATGAAAGTCAGTAGGAGTAAGACAGAGTACATGTGTTTGAATGAGAGGGAAGGCAATGGAGTGGTGAAGTTGCAGGGAGAACAGGTAGTGAAGGTGGAGGAATTTAAGTACTTGGGCTCAACAGTAATGGAGAGTGTGTTAGAAAAATGAAGAAAATAGTGCAGGCAGGGTGGAGTAGTGAAGAGGGGCAGAAGTTATTTGTGATCGGCGAGTCTCTGCAAGAAGGTTTACAGGAATGTACTGAGACTTGCAATGTTGTACGGTCTAGAGAAAGTGGCAGTGTCAATAAGGCATGAGGTGGAGCCGGAGGTGGCAGAGCTGATGATTTTGATATTTTCATTTGGAGTGATGCAGATGGACAGGATTAGAAATGAGTTCATTAGAGGGACGGAGTACGTAGGATTTTTTGGAGACAAGGTGGGGGAGGCTAGGCTGAGATGGTTTGCAGAGGAGGGGCATGCAGTAAATTGGAAGACAAATGCTGAGCATGGAGGTGCTGGGCAGGAGGAAAGGACAGAACAGTGGTGGGGTTGGTGAGGATGAGGCTTAAACCCAGGTCTTTCTGTTTTTCCAATCAAAGTGTGATAGATAAAGGAACACAAATTGTAAGCAGACTGGTGTACAGTCAAAAGCCCCTTCTTTGTCTGAGCATCATAACCACCATGTCACAGAGAAGCTCACTTTTCTTTCATGGGTGAGTGTCTGCTCAAATGTGAAAGTGGAAAATTGGGCTTGATTTGCTGTGTGGAAATTATAGTAGCGGCGATAAAATCACAGGTATTCCCACTTTTTTTTCTCTGAGAATTATTTTGTTTGTCAGCCAAAGTGCTCTTGCAGCGGCACATCACTTTATAGATTCCATTGCTTTAAAAACACAAGCGGGACTTGATATTAAATATTCTTGTTGATTTTAAAGCATGTATTGATAGTTCTGATGTTTGCCATTGCTGCTCTACCTTGATGTTTTAGAAAATCGTACATTTAATACATGTCAAGGAGAAATGAATTGTCCCCAGAAAGCATTTTAGGTTTTTAATGAGCGGGACAAAGGCTTCATTATTTTTATCATACACTACACCCGCTCTCTTTTCACTACAGTCCTAATCATTTCTATTCAAATTACACAGACAAGGAATGCTAAGTCATTATAAGTGGTGTATGAAAAAAATCACAAATTCTTCCGGCTTTACACGTGATTTAAATAGACACATGAACATATGACTCATCAGGAGGCGTCCCATCGTCCACTGTCAACTTGAAGACCCAACTATTCTGTTTATTAGGATTCATAAATCATGGGTTGACCCAGAATACCTTGTCACAATATTTGTTTGGAAATGTGCATCACATAGTGGGTAAATTTTTCACTATTTGTTATATTGCAGCCATTTACAAAAATCCTAAAAGTTTCTTCCTCAATGTACACACAGCACCCCACAGCACCCAACACAGAATTGTTGACAATTTGGCTGATTTATTAAAAAAGAAAAACTACAAGATCACAGGTTGTTTGTCTATGTGTGCCCTGAGATGGGCTGGCGACCCATCCAGCGTGTACCCCTGCCTCTCACTGTATGTGGGTTGGGTTAGGCACAGTGGTATAATCCTTAAATCTAAGATATTTGGGATGACTAGAACCCTTACTAGAGCTGGCTGTTTGGCCAAACTGAGCTATCGGGGGAGAAGAGCCTTTGGGTACAGAAGAACCCAAAGATCACTGTGGCTTAGCTCCAGAGATGCAGTCAGGAGATGGGAGACCGTTTTAGAATGTCCCCAGTTGAATCATCAGATCTCCACCACTACTGTAAACAGTGTTGGCAGAGCACCGCTTTCCCCTCTTGAGTCGTCGAACAGTTTATCAGAATCTCTTTGAGTCCGATCGATAGTCATTCTCCATGGCCTCACCGAACTCCTCCCAGGCCCGTTTATGCCTCTGTAACCACTCGTGCTGCAATCCGTTTGGACTGCCTGTAACCTTCAGCTGTTTCAGGGGTCCCACAAGCCAACCAGGCTCGATAGGACTCTTTTTTTAGCCTGACGGCATCCCTTACTTCTGGCTTCCACCACCGGATTTGGAGGTTGCCACCTCGACAGGCACCAGAGACCCTTAAGACCACAGCTCAAGGCAGCTGCATCAACAATGGAGGTGGAGGACATGGTCCACTCAGACTCAACATCTCCAGCCTCCCTCAGTATCCAGTTGTAGCTCTGCCGGAGGTGAGAGTTGAAGTTCCTTCTAAGAGAGGACTCTGCCAGATGTTCCCAGCAGACCCTCACAATATGTTTGGGCCTGCCAAGCCTGTCTAGCTTCCTCCCCCACCATCGGATCCAACTCACCACCAGATGGTGATCAGTTGACAGCTCCGCCCCTCTCTTTACCCGAGTGTCCAAGACATACGGCTGGAGATCAGATGATAGAACTACAAAGTCAATCATTGACCACCGACCTAGGGTGTCCTGGTGCCATGTGCACTGGTGGACACCCTTATGCTCAAACATGGTGTTTGTTATGGACAAACTGTGACTAGCACAGAAGTCCAACAATAAAACACCACTTGAGTTCAGATCGGGGGGCCGTGCCTCCCAATCACCCCCTCCAGGTATCACTGTAATTGCCTATGTGAGCATTGAAGTCTCCCAGTAGAACAACATAGTCCCAAGTTGGAGTACTTTCCAGCACTCCTTCTAGGAAGGCCGGGTATTCTGCACTGCCATTTGGCCCATAGGCACAAACAACAGTGAGAAACCTATCCCAACCCGAAAGCACAGGGAAGCAACCCTCTCGTTCACTGGGGTGAACTCCAACACATGCCAGCTAAGCTGGGGGGCTAGGAGCACGCCCACACCAACCGGCCGCCTCTCACTGTGGGCTCCAGAGTAGTGGAGAGTCCAGCCTCTCTCTCTCAGTTGGGTTCCAGAGCCCAAACTGTGTGTGGAAGCAAGCCCAACTATATCCAGTTGGTACTTTTCTACCTCCCGCACAAGGCTCTTTCCCTCCCAGTGAGGTAACATTCCATGTCCCTAGAGCCAAATTCCGTGTCCGGGGATTGGATCGCCAAGGACCCCGTCTTCAACCGCCACCCAATCTACAATGCACCGGCTCTCCTACGGTCCATCCTGTAGGTGGTGAGTCCACAGGAGGATATTTCAATTTTTCTTTTTTAATAAATCAGCAAAAACGTCAACAATTCTGTGTTTTTCTCTCAATATGGGGTGTGTACATTAATTAGGAAAGAAATGAACTTAAATAACTCTGTGATAAAACAGAGTGAAAGATTTAAGGGTGTCTGAATACTTCCCGAATACTGAATACTGTAGTAGAGCCAGACTCATTTTCATCTTAATTTCTTTATTATTAAAAGCAAGAACAAAACGTTTTTGTGCATACACAGCATTGATTGCATTCGGCACATTATTCATTCATTCATTCATTCATTCATTCATTTTCTTACCCGCTTATTCCTTAATTCGGGGTCACAGGGGTCTGTTTGCGCCTATTCCAGCAGTGGTGGTATTAATTTAGGTAGGTACATATGCCACTGGCTAAAGCAGTTAAAGGTGGTTTGTTACCATGAAAATTAAAAAAAAGCTTTTCTTAAAAGTTTTCTTAGATCTTTATCATAGAAAATTGGTTTTCTTTAGCAGGGTCGAGGCAAGCACAGGTATGTCAATTAGAATAGAAAAGGGCACTTTTCATCTACTATGCTCAAGTCATTTAGCTAAAAAGGTGTCATGGCAGATGTCGATGAACCTCATCCATTGGCAGTTATATCATCATATAACAATCATTATATTCGTTAAGTTTTGTTTATTTAGCAAATATTTTATTTTACTTGCAAGATGGTGGATTTACCCAAATGACTTATTCAACCAAATTGATAACATGCTACCACCAATGTTAATTTGTTGCCAAGGCAAATGTGTTCCACTGTGATGTAGTTGCACAAATGCAAGTTGCCCCAAATGCCAAACTGTAACTGTTTAGTTTCAGCTATATTAACAAATGCAGCATTTTTTGCTTTGCAACTGTTTCTCTTCTCTGATATTGTAGTTTCTCTGTCTTGTAAATAAGTCTACACTTGCAACCACCTCAGTTGTCATGATATGTCACGCCAATTGATACGTTTGCCCTCTAAAGCAACTTTTAAAGTATTTTTATATGTTGTTATGAATCAATATTCTGATAGTGGATGTCATGAGTTTACATTATTTTGGGATAACAAAAAACTGAGTCTTGAGAGAAGGTGAGATCAGTAGATGGTACCCTAAGAGTCTTAAAGTCTTGATTTTTTTTTAAAGGAATATTTCACCCAATAAAGAAAATGTAGTCATTATTTACTGGCCAATATTTACAATAATTATTTACTGGCTAATATTTACAATACAATTCGAGACAACCAAGTTCAAGGCACAGATGAGTTCCAGAATTGAAGCTAAGATGTGCTTGGTAAAAGCTCTACCATGTGACACAAAAACACAGAAATAAAAAAGATCTGTATTGGTGATGGGAGAAGATTTCCAACAAGACAGCCAGGGTCAGTGTGGAACTCCGTCATTCATTTATCCATCTTCTATACCTCCTTACTCATTTATTCATTCATTCATTCATTTTCTTATTGGCTTATTCCAAATTGGGGTCATCTCAGCCTTAGCAAAGGGCGAAAGGCAGGAGGGATATACCCTGGACAGGTTGGCAACCTTGGGCCCTTTAACACTCACTTGTATGAGCAATTTAAAATCACCAATCAAGCTAACATTGTTTTTTAACTGTGGGAGGAAACCTGATAACCCAAAGTAAACTCGCACAAGAACATGCAATCAGAAACTTCTATGTTAAAGCTTCATAACCAGTTTTGTTAAATGACACTGATCACAATTCAAATTCCAATTTTGTTGTATTTTAATCTTCATACAGAATCACTGAAAAAACTAACAACAGTAATAACATAATTTAAAAGAATAGTTTTCTTAGCCATGTGCATACAACTTGCTAAAACAAGTGATAAACATTAATCTGGGAGAATGTGCCCTATGCTTCATTCCGTATTAAACTCCAATTAATCTGAGAGAATGTGGCCTATGCTTCATTCACTATTAAACGCCATTTAATCTGTGTGAATATGCCCTATGCTCTGTTCACCATTTATCCTCTAGTTAATCTGTGAGAATGTGCCCTATGCTCAGGTCACTATTAATCTCCAATTAATCCAGGAGAATGTGCTCTATGTTCCGTTCACTATTACTAATGTAACTGAATATGTAATTCAGGTTTCCTGTGAGAGAGACATACCTTTTATAGGAGTGCAAAATATGTTTAAAGTACCTTAAACTTGTAGATTTGACTTCAGATCCCAAAAATAGAATGTGAATTGACAAGAATAGCATAGCATATAGTATACCAGATGTTACATCAAGACTTGAAGGTAGCAAAAGATAACATCTTAACCCCCACACCTCAGCCCCATCCTGGAGAGAAGGTCTAACTCCTTTTCCTGGAACAGATCATAATTTCATCGCTTTATTGTGGTTTTATTTATAATCACCAACCTAAAATACAGATATTTTGTTATTTGTGGGATTTGTTGTCATTTATTTAGAATCTCATTCCAATTACTCATTTTCATGAATCGAATTTTTTTTTGTTCGTTTTGCAGTGTGATTAAATTCCATTCGCAGACATAAGTGTTGTTCTTGGCCATCAATCAATAAAGCTGCATTGGTGATGTATTCACAAAAGTATGTTTAATTAGTTTGACGATGTGAGCTTAGTGAACTTGTGCCTGCTGTGAATCAATTTTTAGACCAGAACATAGCATGGTTTCCTGGCATGTCTTTTGTGAATTCTGATTTGTTGGTTGTGAGGGTGAGGTGTATACGAGTCATTGAGCCATTGAATAAAATTATATCATACAGTGGGTATGGAAAGTATTCAGACCCCCAGCTATTTGCTAAAATCATTTAAGTTAATTTTTCCCTCATTAATTGTTCCCATACTGACAGAAAGAAACAGAATTGTTGACATTTTTGCTGATTAATTAACAAAGAAAAACTGAAATATCACTGAATGTATTTAAACCATTTGCTGTGACACTCATACATTTAACTGCTGTCCATTTCTTCTGATCATCCTTGAGATGGTTCTCAAATTAGGTGCTTCATTTGAGTCCAACTGTATTTGAATTTACTGATTGGACTTGAAAGCCACACACCTGTCAAATGAGAATCATGAGGTCAAAAAAACTGCCATGGTTAAAAAAAGTCTGTTGCACTTAAAGTTCCTGAGAGCACAGTGACCTCCTTAAATGGGAGACGTTTGAGATAACCAAAACCCTTCCTATAGCTGGCCGTCCGGCCAAACTGAGCTATCAGTGAAGAAGAGCCTTGGTGTGAGGTAAGGAAGAACCCAAAGACCATTGAGGCTGAGCTCCAGAGATGCAGTCCGGAGATTGGAGAAAGTTGTACAAAGTCAACAGTCACTGCAGCCTTCCAACAGTCAGGGCTGACGGAAGCCTCTCCTCAGTTCAAGACACATGAAAACCCTCGTGGAGTTTGCTAAGATGGTGAGAAATAAGATTTTCTGATGAGATGAAGATATAACATTTTGGCCTTATATCTAAGCGTTATGTGTGTAGAAAACCAGGCACTGCTTATCACCTGTCCAATACAGCCCTAACAGTGAAGCATGATGGTGGCATCATCATGCTGTGGGGGTGTTTTTCAGCTGTAGGGAAAGATGGATGCAGCCAACTACAGGAATATCCTGGACAAAAACCTTTTCCAGAGAACTCAGAATCTCAGGCTGATCTGAAAGTTTATGTTCCAACAAGACAATGACCCTAAGCACACAGCTAAAATAACAAAGGAGTGGATTCACAACAACTTTGTTACTCTTCTTGAATGGCCCAGCCAGAGCCCTGACTTGAAGCCAATTGAGCATCTCTTCATAGACTGGAGGAATGGCAGTGAATCTCCAAATCCAGGTGTGAAAAACTTGCATCTTTGCATCTTTCCCAAAAAGGTGCTTCTACTAAATACTGAGTAAAGGATCTGAATACTTTTTCTTTTTTAATGAATCAGTAAAAATTCTGTGTTTTTCTGTCACTGTTGGGTGCTGTGTGTACATAAATGAGGAAATACATTAACATGAAAGTTTTAGAAATGGCTGCAATATAACAAAGAGTAAAAAATGTAAAGGGGTCTAAACAATTTTTGTACTACTTTTTCGTGCTACCAAAACTCACAAATGAGCAATTATGGGTTAAGGGTCTTGTTCAGAGGCCCAACATTGGCAACATTGGTTAAGTTTTTTAACTGCCATATAAAAAGATCGAGCTACTACTACATAGAAGTAGTAGCTTAGTGATTAAGTTGTTTAACTGCTATAGATAAAGAAGGGAAGTGATTGCTTATTGGTTTAGGTGTTTAATGCTATAGATAACAGGGAAAATAGATACAGTTATAGATAAAATACAGTTATGGAGGGGAAATATACAAATGTGGTTATATATATGTAACCCGGTGGTTAAACGTATATAAGTTTAGTTCTCTCTTTGTATGCTTAAGTGTATTTTATTTCTATTGGCTGTTTTCTCTAA
>JAOTRA010090696.1:0-11953 GCA_026260255.1 Pseudolaguvia tuberculata
CTCTCTCTCTCTCTCTCTCTCTCTCTCTCTCTCTCTCTCTCTCTCTCTCTCTCTCTCTCTCTCTCTCTCTCCCACTGCAGATTTGTGTTTGTGACTTAGAGATCCAGTGATTGAATCACAGAGCGGTGCAGCTGTGACAAGAGGAGACTGTAATTATCTGCTGTTTCTCCAGTTTAACTGTGCTTTGACGGTTTCTGTGATTCCACATATGGTTTAAGCCTAATCAAATGTTGCTTGACCAACACAGAAATATCCAAGTATTAAATCAAAGGTAGTAGAGATCGTTGAGAGAGGAGAGGAGTTGAACTATGTAAATCAGATGAGCTGAGACACTAGTGTTCCTCAGCCAAAAATAAAATAAATTTCAGCAAAATTGCTTGATGCTTGTTAAAATCTGGCAAATTCTGTATAATCAATGTAAACAGAGTAATATCATAAAATAAATGTTAGTTTTTATTTAACTTGAAGCAGTTGAAGTTGAACTTTGTGTCATGATGAGAGCGGGGAGTGGGATCGGAGGTAAGCAGCACACCCAAACGCAGGATAGACGGTTTAAATAGAGTCATTATTTATTTATATTAAGTCCAAAAAAAACACAAAAAAAGGAAACAAGAACACTAGATAAATAACGAGAGCAAAGAAAAATGAGATCAGTCCAAGAACATGACGTGACACGACGAGATAAAAAAAAATTACATGAACATGACAAAACTCGGGAAACAGGAAAAAAGGGCAGCAAAGGCATGAAACGCATGAAGGGCAGAAAGGGCAAGAAAGGTCGACAATCCAATAACCCCAGAAGAAATGCTGCCGGCTTATAAAGCGTGCGCAAGTAGCGCACAACAAGACTCAGCTCCGCCACACACCGGCAGCGGGCCGGAGATGCTCATCACAGAGAAGGCCGTGACAGTACCCTCCCCTCTATGAATGCCTCCTGGCGTTCTCCAATGGGGGCCCTTTAGAAGAAAGAGAGGGGCATAATACATTAACCAGAATCAGACGAGACAGGGGCACGAGACGAGAACCAGAGTCAGAGCAAGATGAGAATCAGAACCAGTCGAGACGAGAATCAGAGCAAGACAAGACAGGGGCACGAGACGAGAGCCAGGGCCAGATGAGACAGGGGCATGAGACCAGAGCGGGAAGAGAACCAGAACCAGATGAGACGAGAGAGGGGACCTGAGGGCTGAGACTATGAACAAAACTAAAATTAATCAGACAAACACTGTAGAGAAAAGAAAAAAAAGTACTCAGCCGGATGAAAATAGAAGGGACAATGGGGTCCAGGTCCATGAACGATCCAATACCCAGAAAGGGTAGGATGGAGGCGAGGATTCCTAGCCTCCGTGACAGGATTGAGGCGAGGCCCCCAGGCCTCTTCCAGAACAGAACGAGGCCCACAGACCTCCTTAGGAACAGAACAAGGCCCCCAGGCCTCCTCAAGAACAGAATGAGGCCTTCTCAGGGGCAGAGAGAGGCCCCCCAGGCCTCCTTAGGAGCAGAACGAGGCCCCCAGTCCTCAGTGACAGGATCAGGGCTAGGCTCCCAGGCCTCTCCAGAAGCAGAATGAGGCCCCCAGGCCTCCTCAGGAGCAGAACGCCCCTCGACCACCTCCGGACCAGGCAGACCCTCCTCGACCACCTCCGGACCAGGCAGATGCTCCTCGACCACCCCCGGACCAGGCAGACGCTCCTTATCCACCTCTGAACAGGCAGACGCTCCTCGACCACCTCTGGAACAGTCAGATGCTCCTCGACCACCTCTGGAACAGTCAGATGCTCCTCGACCACCTCCGGACCAGGCAGACGCTCCTCAACCAAAAAAACACAAAAAAAGGAAACAAGAACACTAGATAAATAACGAGAGCAAACAAAAACGAGATCAGTTCAAGAACATGATGTAACACGACGAGATAAAAAAATGCTTACATGAACATGACAAGACTCGGGAAACAGGAAAAAAGGGCAGCAAAGGCAAGAAAGACATGAAGGGCGGAAGGGGCGAGAAAGAGCGACAATCCAGCAAACCTAGGAGAAATGCTGCCGGCTTATAAAGCATGTGCAATTAGCGCACAACGAGACTCAGCTGCGCGAGTGCTCACGCACCCACAAGAGCGTTCAAGCCTGGACCAGAGACGCACATCACAGAGGAGGGCATGACAGTACCCTCCCCTCTATGAACGCCTCCTGGCATTCTCCTAGGCGGGGCCTCCAGAAGAAAGAAAGGGTTATGATACGAAAACCAAAATCAGACAAGACAGGGTCACGAGAAGAAAACCAAGGCAAGATGAGAGAGGGGCACAAAGTCCTTCCATCACTGACAGTCTTGGGCCTGAGCTCTAAGGGTGCCCCACGATTGGCCCATGGTTCTTGCCTCGGTCTCTGCTGTGCACCTCCAGGTGTTCTTAGGGCGACCGCTCTGCGTAGCCTTTCTGCGTTACATTTACATTTAGGCATTTAGCCGACTCTTGTTCAGAGCGACGTACAAACAGTGGTTAAAGTTATAACCTGGAACATTTCACAACTGATACAGATACAATCACAAACAGCATAACAACCATAAACAATTGAAGAGAAAGAGAGATTTTTTTTGTTTGTTTGTTTTTAAAGTGTGTTTGTGTGACGGGCAATCGTTTAAAGGTATTTGGAGAACAGGTTTGTCTTCAGACGTCTCTTGAAGACAGCCAGTGACTCTGCTGTTCTGACATTGATGGGCAGTTCAAAACAGAGAAGAGTCTTGAGGCATAGGGGGTGGAACAAGTTGTCCATCTGGTGCCCACTGTAAGGCAACATGTGGGACAGCATTCACATTTTTTCTTAAGACATCCCCGATCCATAGCCATCTTCTTCTTCTTATAATGTTGTCTATGCTTTCTTGTTTTTATCTTGTTAAAAGTTTATGATTTGACAATCAGCCAGAAGAAAACAGAGGTGATGACGCTCAACATTTCAAATCCTTTCCCCACCTGTTATGGATGCAATGACCCCTGAACACCACCCTAGGGCGCCGTCCTCTGAATTCTGAGGGGCAGACTTCCTGTTCCAGTTCAGAGAGCATATTTAAGAAGCAAAATCATTGGGGCAGGTTGTAAAGTATTATTTTGCTAACTTACCAAGCATCTTACTTATTGATATCACTGATCTTGACCCCTCTGCATGTTTTCCAGACTCCGGAGTATTGCCTAACATTTTGGACCTGTTTGCCGTCTCTCTGTCTGTTTGTGTGATCATCTCTACCCCGCTCCTCCTTTAGAATAAAAAAGATTAAGAGGCTGGAGTGTCCTGCAACATGGATTCTAACACCACACCACCTGTATAGAAAGGAACTGCCCTACCCAAGACCAATTCACATACCTTAGTAGCACAGTGAGATACGATGGAGGAGCTGGTACCAATATACAGAACTTACTCAGCAAAGCCAGAAGAACCTTCAGCATGCTTAGGCGGGCCAGGAAACACATATCAGGCGGGCCTGGAAATACACTGAGTGAGCCTGGAAACCAGACAGACAGCCACAGAAGTGCGCAGAGAAACTGACCAGGAAGCACTCAGAGAAAAAGGCCAGGATTGCACAGAGAAACATACCAGGAAGCATGCAAACAAACAGACCAGGGAGCATGCAGAGAAGCAGACAGACAGAGACAGGGGAAAGAAACAAAACAAAGAGAAAGCCAAAGAACGCAACAGGGAGAGAAAGCAAAGCAAGAAACAAGAACGGGAGAAAAGGGAACACAAGCAAAGCAGACAGAGGCAGAACCAGGAAGCACGCACCGAAACAGACCAGGGAGCATGCACAGAGAGACAAATATGGACAAATACAGCAAGAAGATACAGATAACCAGCAGGGATTACGGATGAAACAAAAGACAGCAACCAAATTAAGGTGGAAAAAAAACAGCAACAAGGAAAGAGCCAGAGACTGCAATAGAGAGAAGAAGCGAAGTAACCACCACACAAGAAGAACTGGCAACTTGAAAAGGAACTACAGTGGACAGAGATAGAAAGAGAAGCAGGAACTGGACGGGGGCACAGATGAGACCGGTCGAGGCAGAGGCGTTGCAGACGGAGCTGGCGAAGCTGAAGACAGCGCTTGACCGTCCTGGGACCTTGTTAACTTATAGTGGCCCACTGGAGGTCTGGGTAAACTGAGGGTTTGCCACATGCAACCTCAGACGAGGTCTCCACCCAGGGGTAACCTCATACTCCAACGGGCCACTATAATACTCTGCACCGATGTAAACCTCTGGAGAACTGAACCCACTCAACCTCTTCAATTCATGGGTGAAAACCTCAATGAGCTGGGCCAGAAAATAATCCACGACAGTACAGACAGGTCCCAGGCGGCAGATACGGCACACAACACGCTGTCACACAGTAGCATGAACACAAAATCGCACAAAATCATGCTTGTGTGCATTAATATATGCTTCATAGTTCAAAATGAATTTAACAGACCTCACCAGATTGCCGTTGAATCTGTCACGAAAGGCGGAGTGCATCTCCGGTGACAGGGTGGGTGACACGTGCGCTAGCGTGTTCAGCCGAGTAGTGAGTGAAGTTGTTTAACCGTAGAAGTAATCTGGTTAGCATCCATGCGCGTGGTGTCCGGTAATGCAACGATTAAAGCGTGTTCCGCTGGTTCTGTAGTCGGAGGGTTATTCTGTAACGTAGTGAAGTTAGCCAGATCCATGGCTGCGATAATCACGCTATATTAATGAACATAAACCAATATATATATATTAACAGAATACAAACCAGGAAGTAGATCATCCAGATCTCTGAATGGGTTTAACCGTAGCTTCGATTAACTACTTACTTAATACAATTAACATTAAACACATTCCCGATATACATACAACAGAACCACGCATACACATAACAATAACCCGCACCCGACGTGTACTTAACCCGACGGGTACTTCATGGTGTGTCGCCTTAATTAATGCGTCATCACCCCGCAACCAAATACTGGACAAAGACGATAACTAGGTGGGAGGGGCAAACTCAAGGTCCTCACACTAACAAAAAGAAAAGATGAAGACAGACAAGACAGATGTAAATGATGAGACCCAGCAGAGTAGTAAGTAAAATCCTGTGGAATTGTTCTGAAATTAACCCCTGGCCATATTGACAAAACCACTTTGACTTTAAGTTTAAGAAAGGCAATAGATTTATTCAGCAGGGTAAACTGTGTTTGCCCAGGACGACTGAACCGCAGCTTACAAAAGCTCAACATCAAAAGTTGCGATAGGTTTGGGTAAGTTAATAAAACTTATACATCTGCAGTTTATGTAAGCGTAGATTTATATTCGTGTGTCTTTTTTGAACTACTCTAGAAACCTCCACACCTATCCATTTTACTCCACACCTATCCATTTTTGATTTGTAGACCAGTCACATTACTTAGTAAGTAAATTTTCCTGAGTAAGTAAAATTTCATTGAAGTAACAGTAATTTTACCTGAGTTAAATATTTTTCCACCTCTGGTCCTTATTATGATTGCTAACTGTTCGCACACATCCAGACATACTTCAATCATTTCCTATTGACTTCCTAGGATTCTTTTTATTTTGGATTATATAAAGAAAAAGCGATGGTCCTACAAATAGAATGAAAACTGGGTTGCACAGTGTTGTTTTTTGTCTGAATATAACAGTTGTCAATTCTGGCCGTGAATTACTTTTGATTGAACCTTTCTGAGATACTGATGTCAAACTGTGAGTATATGCAAGTTTCTGAGTTTGTGTTTATCATACCTTTCAATAAATAAACTCAGAAACAGTGGGAGATACAAAGATATGTATTTAGTTTGAATCTGTAAGTTTTGTTCTTACTGTTTTTCATGTGCAAAGGTTTGGGACTGGTGGCTCATTGCAGTCTGGTTTGAAGTTACACACTCTGTAAATCTGTGTAACTATAAGACATTCTTGAAATATTATGTAGAATGTAGAAATAACTGTTCTGGGCTATTCATTCATTCATTCATCTTCTTAACTGCTTATGCCCTAATTCGGGGTCACAGAGGTTTGCTGGAACACATAGGGCGAAAGGCAGCGGTAAACCTCGGACAGGTCGCCTGTCCATTGCAAGGCCACACATAGATGAACAACCACTCACACACACATTCACTCCTATGGCAATTTATCAATTATCATTGTGTAACCCCATGCCCAAGCTATATTCCAGGTATTCTCTCCTCTATATGTGTGTGGTGTTGATTACTTTCATATAAAGGACACTAGAATCTGTACTGCAGATAGCTATAACACCGCCCAGCAGTGGTACCCAATGATTTATATTTACTATCCATTGATTGATTTTTATTTCATTTTTTCATTCTGAAGTAGTTAACTAAATATAATAAAGTGCAGTATTTTCTTTTATATTGTTTACGCAATCCACATGTCAAGAGCATCAAAAACACAGTTAAGAACAAGCACACCTTTAATCTC
The DNA here is from genome assembly GCA_026260255.1 of Pseudolaguvia tuberculata. Taxonomy (NCBI): domain Eukaryota; kingdom Metazoa; phylum Chordata; class Actinopteri; order Siluriformes; family Sisoridae; genus Pseudolaguvia; species Pseudolaguvia tuberculata. Next base: position 6,452 of record JAOTRA010090696.1, read on the forward strand.
AAAGTTATTGTTTCATTTCAGCCAAAAACTACTGTAGTCAAAGCAATAAAAACATATATTGGTAAAGGTTTTTTTTTCTTTTTTGTTGAGACTGTTGCATGCCTGCCAAGCCGTGTCATATTTAGCTTACAGCTGTTTCATTTCCTTTTCACTAAAACTTTAGCAGTAATCTTCCTCCTGTAGTTACCATGCAGCTGGGGCTATGTAACTGATTATGTCTCATGTGCTCCATCTTCAGGCAGACAGCTGGGCTCAATGTCTTTTAAATCACACAGAGGAGTAAACCTTTGCACAGCAGACTGGATATAAGCAGGAAAAAAACTTAATTTAATTTAAAAAAAATAAGCCTTTGAAAGCAAGACTGCAATTGCAATTTTTCACAGAAGCTTTTAAGATTTGTTGTGATGAATGTGCATGTAAATGTCACACGCCCACAATGATTCATACCTTTGATTCAGCGACTGCTCTGACATCACACTTGCCTTTTCTGACATCCCTATGAATTGATTAATTTTTGCTTAACAGCACAACAGTTAGCAAAAAGTGATTACATACATACACATTTAAAAGACAATATTTGACAAATATGACATAGAGTTCAATGACAGAATAAATCAGATATATCAAATAATGTATAAAAGGCATAGAATTTTTAACTGTACAAACAATGATGCTCAGACTCTGACTTTAATAAAATATGCAAGATAGCTACAAAAATCCCTGAAATTCTTTTAACAAGTCTTTTTACATAATGAATATGTGAATGTCACTGTTGATTTAAGCATGAATGAATCATTCATAAATAGATGATGATAGGAAACTCATCTGAGAATTGAAGTGAAATCAGCTACAGTCTGTTGCTACTACATTCGGAATACATTTTCATTTATTTATTGTTCTGTATGATGTTCCAGCTGTTTTTGCTTTCCTTATTATCTTTACTGTCAAACTCTTTCTTTCTCTTCACCTATATTTTATTTTATTTAGTTTTTTTTCCCTGTGTCTGTGTAGGTTTTTTAATGTCTTCATTTGTCACATAGACTCTACAGCACAGTTAGCATCCCAGCTTAGAAAGTTGGGCACATCGGCACACATTGTCAGCGATGTCACTGGAAGGTTTAAGGGTCATGCTCAAGGACCCAACAGTGGATGGTGGTGGGTTTGAATTCAGTTCACCCAGGTCTTCCAAGCAACTCAGCACCTTAACCGTTTGAACCATCGTTACCCCAAGGTTTCATCTGGGTTCTCTGGTTTCTCCACATTTATGAATAACATGTCTATTATATTTTGTTATTCGTATCTTCTATGCCATCTAGGTTGCTCACTATACCTTATACCAGTTTGTACAGGATAGGTTTCAGATATATATAGTGACCCTGACTGTGATACTTCAGAGAGGTTACTGAAGATAAATGAATGTAATATGCTATTCAGTAGTATACCAAAAACCTGTGCTGGAAATTGTCCTCCACTTGTAGGTGAATGAATATCTTTCTCATTTCAGGTGCTGACCTTTACCAAGGATTCAGCTGCTGTGATCTTTGTGTAGGATCAGTTTAAAAAAAATTCTTTAACACTATTGCATGCTAATTTCATAATACATGTAATTTTATTTTATTTTTGTTAATCATTTTTCATTTTACATTAAGAATTTTTAGTTTAATGCTATTACTATTGTTTAAATTATACTGTACTAGTTTATAGCACAGTCGCCTCAGAACAAGAAGGTCCCAGGTTCGAATCCCGGGCCGGAATCTTTCTGTGCGGAGTTTGCATGTTCTCCCCGCGCTTGTGTGGGTTTTCTCCGGGTGCTCCGGTTTCCTCCCACAGTCCAAAAACATGCAGTTTAGGTGGATTGGTGATTGTAAATTGTCCATAGGAGTGAATGTGTGTGTGTGAATGTTTTGCCCTGAGATGGACTGGCGACTCGTCCAGGGTGTACCCCCGCCTCTTGCCCTATGTGCACTGGGATAGGCGCAGCAGACCCCCGTGACCCCGGATTCGGGAATAAGCGGGTAAGAAGATAAATTAATGAATGAATGTACTATTTTATAATTCCTAGAACCAAAAACAGTGCTTTTTAAGAAATTGTTAGGCAATGTGAATTGCAGACTTACAGATCATCAAGGTTCAAGGATAAACAAAGTGTTTATTGTCATGTGTAGAGTAAAGGAAACAGGTTTCCCTATACAATGAAATTCTTACTTTGCTGTCCACATGGAATTCCAAAAGTAGAGATACAAAATAATTTAAAGGTAAGTAAGAAAATTATTAAATAAAGGGCCTAGAATAAGAGTAAAGTCAAATAAATAAATGTGCAAGTGTGTTTTACATTTGAATGTACATTGAATGTACATTGAATCAAACGCTTCTCCTATCAACATGCCTAACTAACTTTTTCTATTATGAATTAATTTAGTATTTTGATGAATAAATGAAGAAATCACATTTTCTACATATGTATATCTTAATGCAATGTCTACTATAGGTGAAGGTGGTAAAGATAATGTTGAAATCATACAAAATCCTTACAGATATTATCTTGTCGCATTGACATGGACATCTAAGGAGATTGTTTTGTGTTTATGTGTAATGTCAGGAAGGAGGAAAGTGCTGAGTCGTGCACATGCTCGTGAAAGAATAGTAAACGATGAAGCAAGAAAGCAATATAAGCTGTCTGGAAGCGTATGAAGACAACACCACCGGCACCAGTGTGGTCTCATATAATGATCATTCCACTGGGTTGTCAGGGAGCAAGCGCTTGTTTTTATATTCTTCCATATGACCTTGCATGAAATCAATCCATTCATAGCAACCCGACTACAAATTTCCTTTTCTGTCGTTCTCCCATTATCTATTTCTCGATCGATTTCTCTTACGTTCACTTGCTCTCTTATAGCCTTTTCAATGGCCTGCAAGCCTGAAAAAATTATCTTAGTGTAACTAAATGCTTGCATATTTAAACATTTATTCTTGATGCAGACTAATTTTATAGCATTAGATATGGATAATTTTCTTTTGGAACTGTTTGTACTTTCAAAAAAATAATAGGCTGATTCTGACTAATGTAATGACTAAAATGTAATGCTGACACTAATCATAGATGATTGTAGACCAGGGGTCATCAGCTGGAAGGCAGAAATCAATTTATATTTCAGTGAAATAAACCTAGAATAAAGTCAAAATATTTAAAAGAAATACAGTCTTGCTGAAAACCATTTATTTTCATTTATATTATTCATTTATACAGAGATTTGTTAACAATAACATTTATATGTAGTTATCCTTGAGTTTCACAAAATTGTTTTTGAAAACAATTATATGCAAAAAGCCCTCCAATGAAGACATTAAAACTACTAATGACTATCTGTTGGACACTATTTTTTTCTAGACCAGGTTGAAACTCCATGATTACTAAAAATTGATTCATAACAATAGCATCATATTTTTCTCCAATTAAAATAAGACATGATGATATATGTGTGACAATGATGAAATTTTTTGATTCAAACTGCTTATTTCTCTTTTGCTTTTTTTTGTTTATTTAGTTATTCTTTATTTGTTCATTTATTTATTTATTTTCTCTTCATAATTTGCATACACAAGCATTTAGTAGCGATAGCTCATAATGCCTTCGTGAATTAGGTTAGCACTGTAATTCTGGCTCCAACATCTGTCACATAAAGTAATGACAGACTTGACTTTGCTAAGTCAGAGCACCAGATGTTGTCTGCTAGCGCATGATGAGAAGATGGCAGGGTGACTTCAAAATGACAGACATATAAAAAAGAGAATTCCGCCCTGACATAGATGCAGACAAGAATTCACTCTGTAGAAGACAAGATAATGCCATGTCACCTTTAAGATGGACATGTCTTTCTTACTGATGTTGTCCATAAAAAGACAAATCAGTGTGCAAGAAAAAGGCTAAAATCTTGATATGTTTTATTATGAATTTATTCTGTACTACAGTCTTTTGTCACAATTACTGTATGTGTAGTGAAGGAAAATGATTAATGGTACAAATACCAAAATGTGTTGCTGTCATTACCAACCACTTCAAATCCACAACTTACAGATCTGATATTATTTATCAGATCGTAATAAATCTTATTTTTACCCTATAAGTTTGATACCATTTAACCCACTTTGAAACAATATTGTAAAACAGCAAGCAAAATTGAATCAAATATTCATTCATTCATTCATTCATTCATTCATTCATTCATCTTCTAACCCACTTATGATTATATTCTATCTACTGGACCACTTGATGCAATATTTATTGTCACTTTTGTTTGTAATTTAAGCCCCACGAAATGTGTTTTCAATCACAAGGTCCTTGCTCAGGGGCCTATCATTGGTAACTTGGTGGTTCTGGGAATCAAATCACCTATATTTCATATAACAGTCTGCCATCTCACTATTCATCTATTTATCATTCATTCTGTAAAGCTGCTTTGAGGCAATAACTGTTGTAAAAAGTTATTGAATTGAATCTAAACCAGGGGTCTCCTACTTTTCAGCCCAACGGCCGCATTAACTATCAAACAACAGTTTGAGGGCCGACTACAAACTCAAATGAAAAAAAAATCAAAACATAGATGTTGTTTTAAATTATTTATTTTATATTATTTTATTCAGTTATTATTTAATAACACATTGATACACTACACATGAACCGGTGTATTCCAGCAATTCATCCATTACAAAACTGGTGAAACTTGCTTGCATTTCTCTCTATTTGAGGCACAATGTCTGCAACACAATGGGCAATGGTATTTTCACCCAAAGCTACATTTTTAAATTGTTTCGACTTTTCTGGGCAATGTTTCCCAGCCACCTCCATTAAACATTCCTTCACTATTTCACCATCTGTAAATGGTTTGCCACTTTTAGACAGGACGTAGGCCTTTATAACTGGTCTTAGTTAAGGATTCATTTTCATTTGAGGATTTACTGAACAATGTCCTCTGAGACCTAAGTTGATTTTGTAATTTAGAAATTTTTTCGACACAGACTTTACTATCCAACTCCAGCTGTGTATATTTCTCCTGATGTTTGCTTTGATGCTGATGGCGCAGGTTGTATTCTTTCATCACAGGCATGGTTTCGTTGCAAATCAAACATAATGCTTTCTCTTTAGATTCTAAACACTGTTTACTTCATTATTTTTGCTAATTATGTTATTTATTCCAAAGGGTAGAAATCCTGCTGGTGTATAAAACTATGTCAATTGATATAATATAATATAATATAATGTAGGGCAGCCAGATTCACAGGTAAGGGGTCTTTCTGTGCTGAATTATCATGTTCTCCCTGCGCTTGCGTGAGTTTTTTGTTGGGTACTTTGGCTTCCCACAGTCCAAAGACATGTACCTTAAGTTGATTGTTGTCTCTAAATTTCCCACAGGAGTGAATGTATGTGTCACATCCTACCCCTATCTAATCACTAACCACCATCACCTGCTGATTGGGGATGCGATCAATCAGCCGGGTGAT
>JAOTRA010090753.1:0-11950 GCA_026260255.1 Pseudolaguvia tuberculata
TGTGTGTGTGTGTGTGTGTGTGTGTGTGTGTGTGTGTGTGTGTGTGTGTGTGTGTGTGTGTGTGTGTGTGTGCGTGGCCCTGTGATGGACTTGATGACCTGTCCAGGGTGTAGCCCTGCCTCTCATGTGCACTTGGATAGGGAATAAGCGGTTAAGAAGATGAATTTATGAATAATTATTAATTATTTATCTTTATTATTCACTAATAATTTATTGAAGAATTATTAGTATTTATTTATCTTTATTATTCATTATTAATTTTATTGACATTTTATTGTCTTTTCTTTAATTGGTTTTATATGCGATATAGAAACCGCGTTGGTTGTATTGCCGCGCCTCCAGCTATTTGTCCATACGGCTTTCCGTAATGTCCGGTTCAGACTTCCGGAATTGAAGGTTCCGTGTGAACGGTTAGCGCGCTGAGCTTAAGAAGAGACTAAATCCTCTACCGATCGAATCGTATCGTAGGAACATTTCAGCTTCGGGTCCCGTAGAAACCGCGCCATGGCCTACCAGCTGTACCGAAACACCACCCTCGGAAACAGTCTTCAGGAAAGTCTCGATGAACTGATCCAGGTAACAACAACAACAACAACACGACCAGCTTCATCCGCGGATTGACGGTTTCTTCACACACACTAACGGATGTTTTCCCACAGCGATTAAAAGGGGGATGCGACTGGAGGTTCAGCTGGTTAAACAGTACAACGCTGGGGGATATGACGGGGGTGTAGCCGTTAGCTCTTACAACTACTTCCGTTGCAGCTCCGCGTTTAAGACTTTCTAAAGCTGCGGAAACTAATAAACAGTGACGGGGACAAAGAAAGTAAATAAAATCAGCCAATAAAACGGGTTGTGTTTATTAAATATTCATTAAAGGTTCAGTATAAACAATAAGGCGGAATATCTCACTGTAAGGATTCTCCGGATCAGGTGAGATTTGTACGAAGAGTTTACAAAACAAAATCCGCGGGCTTGTGTAAAGACTTATTATTAGTATTACTTTTTATTATAATATTGTTATTATTAAATAATATTATTATTTATTTTAAATGAAAAACAACAAACCCCGCTGAAGTTTGATCTGATGAGTGGAGTTTGGGTTTGTTTTGGCCCTCCAGAGGTTTGTTGTACCAGTATTAACAGACTTAAATCTCTGTTCTGGGATCGGAACCTCCTGGTCTGTCATTGGGCCAGAATCCTTTAGCGCTTCATCCTCGATCGATGTTCTAGAAGATTGCTGCAGCTTCGCAGTGGTGGATCAAATGGTTAAGGTGCCAAGTTGTTGACCCGTAGACCAGGAAGACTTGGGTTCAAGCCTTACCTTTGCCAAGAAAGACCTGGGTTCAAGCCTCACCTTTGCCAAGAAAGACCTGGGTTCAAGCCCCACCACCGCCAAGGAAGACCTGGGCTCAAGTACGCCACTGACCCTGTGCGCTGACCTCTAACTTACCAAGATGGGATATGAAGAAAAACATTTCACTAACTGTTGTATTCTGTATTTGGCAGTTCACAGTAAAAATTCTGGAAATATTTTGATTGCATTAAAACATCAGAAGTGTTTCGGTTGGTTGCGATAAAGATGTTTTGCTCAATGTGAAGCAGATTGATTGATTGATTGATTGATTGATTGATTGTTCAGACTCAACAGATCACCCCACAGTTAGCTCTGCAGGTCCTGCTCCAGTTTGACAAAGCCATCAACAACGCGCTGGCCAACCGAGTTCGTAACAGAGTCAACTTTAAAGTGAGTACCAGGTCTGTCTGCTCGGTCAGTAACTGTAACGCAGCCTGTAGATTTAATGAATAGTCTGTGTGTCTCATCTCTGTTCCACCTGCAGGGGTCGCTGAACACGTACAGGTTTTGTGACAACGTATGGACGTTTGTGCTGAATGATGTGGAGTTCCGGGAGGTCACCGACCTGGTGAAAGTGGACAAAGTGAAGATAGTTGCCTGTGATGGAAAAAGTATGTGACTAATTCAATGTCATTAGATCTCCTAGAAAAATTTAAGAGCCATTTAATCTATTTTGATTCAGACAAACCGGTGATTTAGATGTGTCAGTTATTCAAAAAAGTCAGACGTGTCTGTGATTTCACACGATTCGGACGACTCTGTGGTTTCACACGATTCGGACGACTCTGTGGTTCAGACAAGTTCAAAGTGTTTATTGTCATGTGTACAGTAAAGGAAATGGGTTTCCGTGTACAATGAAATTCTTACTTTGCCGTCCACACCGACTGCCAAAAGTTACAAAATAATTTAAGGTATAAAAGCAATAAATAAAGGACAAATACAGGTAAGTCAAATAAATAAATGTGCAATGTTACATATGAATGATGAGCAAATCTAGCAGAGAATGAAAAATACTGTCAAGATATTAACAGAGCTATTAAAGACCAAGGCACAATTGAACAGGAATAAAGAACAATGGTAGTCCAGAACGTAGTACAATAATCAGTGTGCAAGGGTGCAGTCTATTGTTTTGGGCGGTTCAGGGCTTTGAACGGATTGATGTGTTTTTTTAGTTTTAATGATCTGTAATACTGTTAACATGAGTTTGGTGAGATGCATTTTATTGGGGCTTTCCTCTGGTTTTGTTGCAGACACTGGCTCTAACACAGCAGAGTGAGGAAGAGGAGGAGGAGGAGGAGGAGAAAGACGAGGAGGAAGTGCAGATATCATTGGAGAGAGTAGAAGAGTGCCATAATGGCGAGGATGACTAGGCAGAAGGTCACGGAAATCAGACGGAGAACTATATACACACTATTTATTACACACATACACACACACACACACACCTGTCTTTCTCACAGCCCCAATCCTACACACACTTTTTATATAGAGAGAAGGAAACTCGGTTTATTTCTCTTTTGTTTCTCATTTTGCTCTTTAATATGTAATAAATTGTTTTAAAAAATTATTTGTATTTGATATTAAACTTTTTTGTGTTTAAAAAGAAGGAAACTCTCAGACTCACACTGATTTTAGTACCAGAGCCTTCAGTGAGCACTTGCATAGTAAACTATTGATATAACACCTGTTAATACCGCCACCTAATACCACCGCTATCACATTGTGATTACAGAAACCAATACTATACTAAACCCACAGTATAACTCGATGTGGAATTACAGACCCAGACATTCTGTGCACTGCATATACAGTATAAGATACATTTAATGGCTGTAAGTCAGTGTTACTGGTGGTTAGCCATTGTGGGCATAAAAATAATAAATCAACTGTAGAACTAGACGTGTTTAACGAACCCAACTGAACTGAACCAAGTAATCGCAGAACAGAATAATGCTGACATTATCGTACACCAGCTAGTGGCCTATAGGATGCGGGTTCAAAAATCTGATTGGTAGAATCAGTTTAATTCTGATGTAAGGAACTTTAGTAACATTAACCAATAATCTGCCTCCTGCTGAAATCTGATTGGATAAGACATCTCACATCCACGTACTGGAAGCTGCTGGAAAAGATTAATACTATTTAATGGAACTGTTATTAGAATTACGGTAGTCACCTTAGGTCACAATCAATAAATGGTCATAAATGAAATGATTATATAATAGGTTACTTTTGCCTTATATTTAAATATCTACAAATTCATAATAAAAGAGCTGTTACTCTGGTTTCTTTCCATAGTCCACAAACATGTACATTAGGTTGGTGGGGGTGGAGGTGGGGGTTTGTACTTTGCATTGTTGACCCCAGGGAAAGAGGAAGAGCAAAGAGGAGGTTTATGGATGTGGTGAAAGAAGATATGCAGGTAGTTGGGGTGAAAGAGGCAGATGTAGCGGACAGGGTAGAGAAGGGTGATCTGCCGTGGCGACCCGTAACGGGAACATCCAAAAGGAGAAGAAGAAGTTATCGCTGTTTTTGAGTTCTCTGTTTTTGACTGAACATTAACGCATTGTGTGTCTAATTGAGTAATTATCAAAAGAACAAAAGCTAAAACAGAAGAATTTAAAGAATCTCATCATCTTTCCGAAACTTTGGCGTTTGTTTCTGTAAAGAAATGCGCGGAATGTCACGCATGCGCAATAAGGCAAATGCTACTACCTGCATCAAGCGGATAGAAGAAACCAACCAATCAGGGCGCAGTATTCACTTCCGGTATCCAGGAAGTTGACAGCAGGTCTGGTTCAGTGCTTTGCTTTAGCCGTTTAGCTTCATTTTTCCGCGCAGCTTCGGACACGCTTTTCTAATCTACCGAATCCGAATGTTGTTCTAATGGACTGGAATAAAGAAGTCAGTGGGGTGAGTTCAGTCCGGTTCCGGTTTCCTGTTCCGGTTCCGTTTGGTAGGAAGAGTTATTTTTTTCCTCGCGCTAACAGAGCTAGCAGAAATGTAACACAGCACTGAGGCACTGCGGAAGTTTGCACAATTTATTATTTTATTAAACTTTAATTATTACATTAAATATTCAAACGGGTATGTATAAATATTAAATTAATAGGTTTTTTTTAAAGATCGAATACAGGAAGCGGAAGTGCTTTAAAAGCAATTCTAATAGCAATTCTGAAGAGATTAAAAAAACATTTTTTGTTTTAATAAATAATCAAATAAGTAAATAAATCTATTTTCCAGCTCAGAATTTTAACTCGGAGTTTCTAAATTGTTCAAAGTGCTGAAATTAAAGAAATATGCAATCGTTTGTTTTTGTATTTCATTGAATGAATGGATTAATTAATTAATGAACGAATGAATTACTGTTTGGTTCTAAAATAATCTAAATAATCTGATAGTTTTCTTTAGTTCCATGAGAAACCTGATGAAGCCTGAAGATAGCTGCGGTCTAGAATTCCAGCAAACACACACACACACACTCTTCCTACACACTTTCCCACTGCGCTCCGAGTACCCTGTGTTCAGTGTAAGGAGACCTGTGGCCCAAACCTCCGGGGGTAGAAGGTTCATTTGAAGATGTTATTCAGGAAATCTGATCCAATCAGAGCAAACAGTCAGTAATTTACAGTCCTTTACATGTTCAGGCTGTGGGTTTATGGGCGCGGTACCTGAGGCAGACACTTCCTCCTGCGTGAGTGTATTGCCACATCGGCTACCAACATTCAACCTAAGTGTGTGTTTCATTCATTCCAGTCACCGCAGCCATTTTCAGGCCAAAGAGACGTTGACTTCAGCACTTCCTCTATGGTCATTAAAGTTATTTTAAATGTTTTTAATCATCTTTAATATCAATTCAATCAAATCAATTTCTTTAATTTTGGAACTAATCAAAACATTCATTCATTCATTCATTCATCTTCTAACATGCTTATTCTCTAATTCGGGGGTCATGGGGAACTGCCAGAATCTACAGTAATCAACCTAATAAACATGTTTTTGTGTGTGTGTGTGTGTGTGTGTGTGTGTGTGTGTTTTTTGAGTTAAACATTGTTAGTTATCTGTGCAGGGTCACGGTCACAGCCATGGTACTGATGGCCAAAGATGTCACGGTTCTCATGGCGGCCACTCACACGGCTTCATGCCTAATTTCCACTTACTGCAGAGGAGCGAAGTCATGCTGGACCCCACACAGCAGCCGAAGAAATACACGGCCGTCGAAGACAGCAGCAGCTGGGACATCATCAAAGCCACACAGTAAGCAGAGCAGGAGGTCCATCCTAAATCAGCATTACATCATCACATCATAACATCATAACCAGTTCAGTTTCTGCTGATAGAGACTCACAGCCTTGAATTAAAAGCAACACATTGATTGATTTGTTCTTTACTTCTATAATCAACTCCAAATTTGGGGTCCAGATCCAGTTCATCCCAAAAGGTATTCAGTTTAATGGGGTTCAGTCAGAATCCGGACTCGTTCTTCTCCAATCAGAACACAGCATGTCTTCATGGAGATCAGTGGTTTGTGCACAGGGACATTGTCGTTGTCATGTTAGACATTAGCTTCAGGTAAATAATGTAGGTGTGATTCTGGAGAATGAAACCTTTGAATGAAGTCTTTTCTTGTAGTTGGCGTGTACTGGGAAGTGTGTAAACAAACATCTGTCAAACAAATGAATGCAAATGACTGCAGGTGTGATGCAGCTGTGGACTTTTTAACACACACTTTAGTTTAAGCTGGTGTGGACCTAGACTAATATCAGCAAACAAGCAAACACACACACACACACTTTCACACATAAAGCAATCTATTCACACCAATTCAGCAAGAAGTGTACAGATTCCTTTTAAGGTAAAATGAACATGGATAATTAGTTTCTTTGTTTTCTGCAGGTTTGGCGCCTTTGATCGGTGTAAAGAGCTGGTGGAAGCAGGCTACGACGTACGACAGCCTGATAAAGAGAATGTCACACTCCTGCACTGGGCTGCCATCAATAACAGAGCCGATCTCCTCAAGTAAGAAGTCTGTCCCACACCAACACTGTTCCATATTCTTGTCTGTTAATGTAATCTGTAAAAACTCTTTGGATTTCTTTGAGGAAATGCAGCAGCAGGTTCTTTCTGTAGTGATCAGGGCCAGGCATGAGTAATCGATAATGGATCATTGATGTTTGTATCAAATAAATATGGTGCTTTGCATGCTTTTCGTGTCACTGTAACTGACTGTATGCTACACTGCTAGTACACACATTGATTTGTGTAGTCAGACCATCAGACTCGTAGTTCTCGGCCCTCTGCAGGTGTCTGTATACGAGTGTAAAAGATCTTGTTTTGGATATAGGTGAAGTCAATCGGATTTGTGTGTTACAGATATTATATATCTAAAGGGGCAGTTGTGGATCAGTTGGGTGGAGATTTAAATTCGACACCGCTTCACTGGGCCATAAGGTAAGACACACACACATACACACACACACCATAAATATATATTGTGTTACTTATTAATACTTGATAAATGTAATACTACAGATAAGCACACTTTGTGCACAGCGACATAGTCATGCTGGAACAGAGGGGAAACGGTATATAAAACATTCTGTGTCAAAAGTGCCTCAGATAATAATAATAATAATTTTGTTGACAATGTTGTTTGATTGCATATGACTTACAGTAACATTGAAAGGCAGGATTGTAGTTTATTGCTCAATAGAAGAAGACTAGACATATGAGAATCTGCTGGAGTTTAAATCCAAATCAGACGTTTTATTGAACGGAATATTTGGAGGATAGATTTCCTGATCAAGAATCCTAATAAAATGGGGCTGAAATGAATAATTCCCGTCTCTCCCCCGCCCCCTGTTAGACAATTCAAAGCTGAGAATTTCTCTACAACACCAATTATATCTGAATTCTTTCTTCTCCTTTTGGCTACTCCCGTTAGAATGCATTGGCTTGTTCTCTGATCTACATCATAAAGTCCACTCAATCGAGTATTGTAAAGGACAGGGACGGAGATCCACTGAGGAAAAGACAAAATATAGTAAACTAAACACATGGGGCTGCAGCAAACGCTTTCCTTAATAAACAGCGATTGGTGGAATAATGGACAAATTTATAGTTTAATTATTAGGTTTATGTGGTAATAACAGTTATTAGTTATTGATGTTTATATACAACTATTGAATTGTTTTGAAGATATTTGAGCCTTTATTGATTGGACAGAGAGATGAAATGGGGGCGATAGAGAGAGTGGTAGGACCAGAAAGAACCCAAGGCATGAATCAAACCCGGGTCGCAGGAGTGGAGGATCTTGCGTATGTGTATGCGTATGAGTTATTGCTACAGTGTTAAACTACACACGCCATCAGGTGTGTATTCAGTCTAAACGTTTGGCTGTTTTTTCAGACAGGGACACTTGCAGATTGTGATCCAGCTGATGCGTTACGGTGCTGATCCGTCTCGCGTGGACGGCGAAGGGTACGGCGGCCTCCACCTTGCTGTACTTTTTCAAAACATGCCTATAGCTGCATTCCTGATGGCCAAGGGTCAGGTGAGACACACATTAATCACTCCAGGCATCATTCATCTGATTATTGCTTTTCTTATCAAGTCTATCAATATAAGACATCATTTAACAATCTGCATCAGAAGCACTGCATCATGGGAAGCGGTGAAACTGTGTGTGAAGCAGTGTGCGATCTTAGACACAAATGAGAAACATATTCATTTCTAAATGATTTTTAATGTTTACAAATACACTATAAAAGATTTTATTATTTTTACTTAAACAATATCGCAAATAATAAATATAATAATAATGTATGTGTGCACACACAGCTTTTGGTTGTATATGATCATCATTTAGAGTCTGTGTGTTAATAGGAAGTGGACACTCTTGATGCAAATGGACAGACCCCTCTAATGCTAGCTGCCCAAAAAATTATTGGGTAATGTTATTTGCTTATTATAATAATTATCCTTGTTTTTATTATTATTATTAATATTCTTATCATCGTTGATATTATTATTATTATTGTTATCTGCTTTTGGATCAATCTAATTCGTAATGTCAGTACAGTTAGCCGGATGATTAACAGCACAATAAGTGTCTCTGATTAAGAAGTGATGTTGAACCTGATTACCGGCTGTGCTGTGTGTTTCACCTGTGACAGACCAGAACCCACCAACTTCTTGCTGCGCTGTAATGCGTCGGTGAACGTGGTTGATAAGGTAAACAGGAACTCGCCACTGCACTGCGCTGTGCTAGCCGGCAACGTGGATGCTGCTCACATTCTTCTGGAAGCCGGAGCCAGTCTGGAGCAGCAGAACAGCAATGTGAGGAAAATCCAACAACTCCACATACAATCTCACATAACAACAGTATAAACTGTACAACATTCTGCTGTTATTCTTAGACACAAGATAGTCAGAAGTATGTGCACCCCTGAATAGTCATACAGTCGTCTAGGACCCCTTTCAATTTATTCATTATTCCAGTCTCCTGTTTACTGGAACTGCGAGACTCAAACCCCTGTCTTGGCATAACAACGTCCCTGCGCACAAACCCCCTGATCTCCATAAAGACATGCTGTGTTCAGTGAAAAACGGTCTCGTTCCTGTACAGCTCTGCTTCCCAACCCGCCCTTTTCCCAGTAAAATATTTTCCAAAAAAAACACACACATTTAACACTTTCATGTTTCCAGGTTTTCTGCCCTGCGACCTGAATTGGTGGACTCTTTCACACCTGGGTCCAGTATGTCTTGGCTCATTACTAACAGCTGCTCAGGTGGATTTTTGTGCAGGACAAATTTGTGTATTTTTTGGTCAACCAGGGGATCATGAGTAAAATCAGCTAATGCAGGTTGATTGTTCTCTTTTCCTGATGTGAGGCGATGAAACACCCACCAGTTTTCACTGTCCTCATAGGACCTTTAGGGTAAACTGAGTGTAGTGTAGCTATCAAGGGTGCACATACTTTAGAACAGCTTGATTTTAAACAATTATAAGCTTCTTCCTGTTTGTCAATCATACTTTAGGAGGTTTCTCTATAAGTGTGTGTCTGTGTGTAAAGGGTCACACACCAATAGACCTGGCCCACCAAGTGAACAGTCCTCTGCTGATTCATATCCTGAATTCAGTGAGAAACGAGCGCAACAAATCAAACACACGTTGCTTGAGATTTCTCAACAGTTACCAGGTATAAACACACACACACACACACACACACACACACACACGAGGGATGCTCAATACTGTGTGTGTGTGTGTGTGTGTGTGTGTGTGTGTGTCTCTCTCTCAGGCTGTCCTGCAGTGTGTCTTCAGTGTGTTTGTGATGTGGGCTGTGGGAGCCATACTGGACATGCAGTCAGAGTCCTGGCTGCTAAAAGGGGTTTTACTGGCATGTGTGCTCACCATGGTGAATCTCACCTGCAGGTACATGAACACCACACAGATTTAGCTTAATGAACATTTAGATTTCACTAATTGTGTTTTCATAGTGTGTGTGTGTGTGTGTGTGTGTGTGTTATTCAGGCGGGTAGCAAATGCCAGAGTTCAGAGCCTGATTCCCTCTGCCATCCTAATTGCCTCCATATTTTGGATGCTCATCACCTGGTGCCTGTGGTTCCTCCCAGATATCCTTTCCACACACACACTGTGGCAGTATCACTGTTTATTTGTTCAGAACATTTAATAGACGTTCCAGCTTTGAGTATTTGAGGTTTTCTCTGTCGCTGTCACCACTTGAATGACTTAACACAATGACTTGTGTTATTCAGTTTCCTTCTGTTGGAATAAATCACAGGGGGTGGAATCTGTGTGTAAAGGAGAAATATGTGTATGGAATATATGTGTGTATGGACACTTAACCTGGGAGGTCACATGGTCCCAGTTCGGCAGTGCAGTTGATGTTTCCCCTGAATGTTCTGGCTGTGCTGTATTATTATCTGCGTGCCTGCAGGACCGACCCTGGGATTGTCCGGGTGACAGAGGAGGAGAAAAAGAAGGTGGGTATCATATACTTTCTTCTGTGTTGCAGCTTTAGTTTAAGACTAAGTTTTGGCTGTAACTCTGTGTCCCCTCTAGAACATTGTGGTCCTTGCAGAAGCAGGTTTACTGGACCCCCGAATCTTTTGCACCTCCTGTATGGTGAGTGAGACGTCCTGCAGTTACACTTACAGTCACATTTATCAAGTGTGATATAGATCTCAAGCTCATTTTTACCTAACTGGACTCTTAAGGGCTTTAAGGGCTATTGCTCCGGTCTTACCCACTGCCCCCATCCCCTATTTATCTATTATCCTTTTCACATCAATACTGCAACCATGTGATTGGCTAAATGGATCATTGCATAAACACACCCCTTTGCTCCGGAGAAAGTGCATGTGTGAGAGTTGTAGTCTTCTATTTTAATTCTCGACCGTCAAAACCAGACTCCCCTGTAGAGGGTGCTGTACCCACACCCACCCACCCAACCAATTAGAATAGTTATTCCAAAATGTCTGAAAATTTAAATTCATATTATTTCCTGCTAGATTTAATGGTCTGATTTATGTGTGGCCTTGTGATGGACTGGTGAGCTGTCCAAGGGGTAGCCCTGCCTTTCACACACTGTTTGCTGGGATAGAGGAATGAATGAATGAATGTTGATTTTAAGTGTGCTGATGTTTAAAGTTTATTGATGATGACGTGTATTTACAGACCAGGAAGCCGATGCGAGCTCATCACTGCTTTTCCTGTAACTCCTGCATTGCTAAACAGGACCATCACTCTCTCTGGATCAACGGCTGTATAGGTAACCTGCCTTTTTTCAAATTTATATCACTTCAATCCCTCTCATTTGTTTACCGTTTCTCCGTCTCTCCCTTCACCCCCAGGTGCCAGGAATCATCACTACTTTGTTCTTTTTCTTATGATGCTAAACCTCATGTGTGTCTGGATGCTGTATAGCTGTGTGATGTGTAAGTGTGTAAAATCTCACTGGTCAAAAAAAATCACACTGTTTACTATACATCCCTATGTCTAAGTGTGTGTGTGTGTGTGTGTGTGTGTGTGTGTGTGTCCACAAAAGACTGGTTGCAGACGTGTGTGAGCAGGACTTCAGCTGGGCTTTGGAACATGACCACCAGCCTGATCACCTGCTCACCCTGGATCACTTATATCTGCATTATCACCCTATTACACACAGCCTGGGCTTCAGTCACACTTGCACAACAACTATACCAGGTACACGCGCGCACACACACACGTTCCAAGTCTTTTTAGAAATGGATGTTTACAAAACATTTGTGTGTGTGAAATCTCCTGTTTTCTTTTGGACAGGTGGCGTTTCTGGGTCTGACCAGTGTAGAAAGAGGCAGTTTACTGCGCGGACACCGGAAACTTCCGCAGACATTCTCTCTCAGGCAAAACCCGTTCAAGTAACCACACTGAAACCTTTTCACTCCTCCTTCACTGATAACCAAGTTTATGTAGTAATAGTAATATGAAATCGCTTCATTATTTCAGTCTTTCTTTTGCTGTGTGTGTGTGTGTGTGTGTGTGTGTGTGTGTGTGTGTGTGTGTGTGTGTGTGTGTGTGTGTGTGTGTGT
>JAOTRA010090775.1:0-11944 GCA_026260255.1 Pseudolaguvia tuberculata
TTTGAGGATGTTGATGGAGAAGTATAGAGAAGGCCAGAAGGAGTTGCATTGTGTGTTTGTGGATCTGGAGAAAGTGTGCGACAGCAGTAAGGTGTGTGGTAGGAATGTCAGACTGGTTCAAGGTGAAGGTGGTATTGCATTGATTTACTCTGAGCGCTTTTTTGTTTGCAGTGGTGATGGATAGGTTGAGGTCAGACAGGAGTCTCCATGGACGATGATGTATGTGGATAATATTGGGATTTGTGGTGAGGATAGGGAGCAGGTTGAGAAAAATCTGGAAAGGTGGAGGTATGTGCTGGAGAGAAGGGGAATGAAAGTCAGCAGGAGTAAGAGTACATGTGTGTGAATGAGAGGGAGGGCAATGGAGTGGTGAGGTTGCAGGGAAAAGTGTTAGTGAAGGTGGAAGAGTTTAAGAACTTGGGGTCAACGGTGCAAAGTAATGAAGAGTGCATTAGAGAAGTGAAGAAAAGAGTTCAGACAGGGTGGAACGGGTGGAGAAGAGTGGCATGAGTGATTTGTGATGGACGAGTTTGAAAGGGAAAGTTTATAGGACTGTAGTGAGACCAGAAATGTTGGACGGTATAGACAGTGGCGTTGTCAAAAAGACAGGAGGAGGAGCTGATGGTGGCAGAGTTGAAGATGCTGAGATTTTAATTGGGGGTGACAAGGATGGACAGGATTAGAAATGAGTTCATTAGAGGGATGGCACATGTAGGATGTTTTGGAGACAAGGTGAGGGAGACTAGGTTGAGATGGTTTGGACATGTGCAGAGGAAGGACATGTAGTATATTGGTAGTAAATTGCTGAGGAAGGAGGGGCCCTGCAAGAGGAAAAGAGGAAGACCAAAGAGGCGGTTTAGGTAGTGTGGAGAAAAGCGATCCGCTGTGGCGACCACTAACGGGAGCAGCCGAAAAGAGAAGAATTGCTTATATTGACCCTTTAAATTTACAGATTGCATAGTATGTGCATGTACTTAAGTATAAAATTAATAACAGGGTAGGATGTACAATTTGCTGACTGACAAAATCAGAAAAAAATAAAATAAATGATTATTGTATGGGCAAAAACTCTGTAGTTCTTCCCAAACTGCCACAATTTACATTAGGGTAGAACTAAGGTGTTATCAAGAATGAAAGGGTTAAAAGCTGTATTATATAGATATTTACTATTCAGATCTTTTAATATTTTTCTTCCGGTTTTCCGATCTGTATATGGTTTCTCCCAGGGAAGCACCCGGTTTCTGCACTAATGGAACTGTGCAATAAGAAAAAATGGCCACAGCCAGAGTTCGTCATGGTGCTTCACAGTGGCCCTGATCACAGGAAAAATTTTCTCTTTAAGGTAGTGTGTGTGTGTGTGTGTGTGTGTGTGTGTGTTCGTTCATCTATGTGTGGCCCTGAGATGGACTAGCTTGTTTTTAGTTGCAGTAAACATGAATCAGTAGTTTAACTAATAGTGTAGGATGGACTGATTGCCTATAAATCAGTTTAACAATCGTTGATTAATCAACCGATAATTGTAACATATATTGTTTCTCCAAGCAGCAGAAATTCACTTGTGTGTGCGCGTGTGTTCAGGTGATGGTGAACGGATGTGATTATCAACCTCAGACAGCCAGTCCTAATAAAAAACATGCCAAGGCCATGGCAGCAACAGTGGCTCTGCAGGCCATGGGGGAGATCGCAGGAGACGGTGTACATTCAGGACCTCAGTTCACAGCAGCCACCAGCACTTGAGCACAACAGCAACACACTACTTATTTCATTGACCTGCATGGATAGATCGAGCTTCCGATTTATGGACGATTTCAGATCAAAGATTTGATTTACATGTCAGGTTATTTTCTCCTTCTTCATCTGCAAGTCAAGTCATTTTACAAACTCGGATTTTGTAACCCCAAATCCTTCTGTTTACTCTTTCTGGCCGAGTTGGTTAGTGTTCATTGTTTTATACGTCATTAATTATTGTTTACATAAAGAATCCCATTATGATTATTAGGAAATTACATGTGTAAAGACCCTGAGTTTTTATTTGTACATATCCAGTATATCTCATTTGGCCCGTGTTCATTATTACAGTATTTGATTTGATTAAATGTAATAAAATGTATGTTTGACATGTTGAAACGATTGTATTATTTGATTGATCTGGGTCCAATTCCCAACACCCCCAAACTGCCACTATTAAAGGTTCTTAACCCATTTTGATTGCTTATCCATGTAAATCAAGTTTAAACACTTTCCTGCACCCAGCCCACCATCCTGTGGACACAAACTGGAGGGTTTTTTGGGGTCATAATTTAATTTATTCAGATTAACCAGTTAACTTTGTGTATTTTTAGATTAATCAGTTTTTGCACCCTCTCATGACAAGGTAGTAGCAAAAGGCAGGAGTACACCATGACCACGTATGGGCTATTTGGAATCACCAAATCAACCTACTGTAGATGGTTTCAGGCTGTGGGAGAAAACCGGAACATCTGGAAAAAACCCATATGGAGAACATGCAAACAGCACAAAAACCTGATGCTAGGGAATAAAACCTGGAACCGAAATTGTGATAAGGATGAAAAATAATAAATTTAATTTGGGAATAACCTTTCATTCAGACATCGCTCTGTGGGAAGCGGTGGCTTAGTGGTTAAGGCGTTAAGCCACCACAGTGAGTAAGGCCCTTAGCCCCCAATTGCCTGCTCAATGTCTACAGGAACAGGAGTGTGTGAACAATTTTCCCCACCAGGTTTCACTCCAACACATCTTATAACAACTTCATCACATGACTCTTGCACAAACTGTGTATTGACCATATAACACAAATCCAGTACATTTATTGTACAATAAGATTAAAATTAAACAGCTGTCTTTTCATTCACACCTAGTTCCCGGCCCAGGATTCCAGAAAACCACTGGAAACCAGTTGGCACATGCAGTTGTATAGAAAAATTCAACCACTAACACCTAAAATAAACTAACACACATCAGTGTGATTCCACAGGTTAAGGTGAGGAATCAGGACTTCCAGCTGTAGGAATAGTCCCTCATGTCCAGGTGTCGCAGGCCGCTCTTACCGAGCGTCGCCTGCTCAGTAAGCTGCTGTACCGTTTGACGGTGCAACCCACAGCGGCTCAACTCCTCCAGCGTGTTACTCTGTGAGACAACAGAACAGGAAGTGAGGATGATCAGAGTCCACATTTAACATCGTTGATCAAAATCATAAAATTACGAGACATCAGGGGGCTTAAATTGTTTAAAGAGAGAAAAGTCGCAGACGTGTAGGAATGTCTGCTTCAAAGTGACATTTACACTGGGGAAAAGTGTAGATAGATGGAGGAGGAGAAAGAACCGATAATTCATGATAATTAATTGTGAGAAGCGATTAAATGAGCAAGAGCGAAAGAAAGACACAGCAAAGAGTACAAGTAAGAAAGGAAAGTGAGAAAACTAGAAAGCAAATGGAAAAAAAAAAAAGCGCAAAAATAGCGGACAGTCAGTCAGATAGTGAAGGGTTAGGGTTAAAGGTTAAGGGTCTTGCTTAGGGGCCTAGAAACTGATGCCAAGAATAAAACCCTGTGTTACCCGTGTATCCGATTCTGAAGGTTTAGAGACAGGAACGTTTAGGACGGCGCTTGGCTCGTGTGTGTACAGGGCCATGGAGAAACCTCCACTCTGGGCTGGTTTTAGGAGCTGTGTGAGTGTGTGTAGAGCATGTGGCATTATGGGACCAGTGACCTCCAGACTGCACAGATCCTGATACCCTGTCCTGACTTGGGTTTTAACGTTTACACTACGAGCCTGAAGAGACACAGAAAATATTAATTAATAAATAAATGAGTACATTTAATAAATAGTTTAATAATGAACACATGAACATTTCTCACCTTCAGCGTGTGCAGTGCAGCTCCCCTGAACGCCGTTGGTGCTAGTAGTGTTGGTGGTAATCCTGCCTGAGGACCGGCTGCAGCCACCAGGCTTTTACAGTTAATGAGGAAGTTGATTAAGGTGAAAGAGTTTGAACCCTCCACCAGAACGACGGATTCGGGTCGGTGATCCAGCCTCACCTCGTTGTGCTCTTTACGCCTAGTGACAGTAACACACAAGATCATCCTGTTAAAACTGGAATGCTCTAGAATGCTCTAAAGGTCATGTGAGAAAAAAAAAACATGCAATGCTCATGTGCAATCCATCTTTTTGTGGTTTATTGAGAGACAGAGTGAGCGCATATCCGAAAGAAACGAAATTTGTGGCGTGAGGGGGAAAAGGAAAAAGAGCAAGCAAGAAAGTTAAACAGAAAGAAAGAAAGAATGAGGGGGCGAGAGAGCTAATGAGAGAGGGAAAGAGAGGAAAAGAGACAGAGCTAAAAAGATGGGTGAAAAAGGAAGAGTGGAAAATGAGAGCAAAAAAAAGGGGGGAGAGCATGAGAAAGAGAGCATAGAAAAATAGTAAGAAAGAGGATCTCTGGGGAAAGAGAGAGCCAGCGAGAGCAGGAGAAAGATAAAAAGAGGGTGAAAATAAAGAAAGTGAAAAATGAGAGCAGGAGAGAAATCTACGAATAAACAGGGTCTGAACTTACATCTTGATTGAAATGGCATCAGGCTTCTTAATCTTGTCTTGCACACCCATCTCCTTCAGCCAGGAGAAACATTCCTCCTCCTCCTCCTCCTCCTCCTCCTCCTCTTTATCAGTGTACTCCGATGCCCTGAAACAGACAGAGGGGGGAGCGTTACGCTGTAGTTCTAACGTCACACTGAAGCAGGAAAAAAAAATCCAGCTGAAATCCTCACGTGGTGCTGCTCGGTTCATCTCCTTCAGTCTGCGGAGGGGAGTCGTTTGAGCTGCTGTCTTTGTTCTTCTTCTTCTTCTTCTCCTCCAGTAGAGGGAGTGAGAACTCTATGCCTACAGGCAAAAACACACCATTAAGATAATACTTCAGAGGAGAAAAATAGCCCAAACCAACAGTTATTCTTAAAATAAATTTTAACCTTAAATACTAGATTGTATTTTAAAAAAAACACCTGATATGAAATCATTGAATATATATATTTTTACCCTCTGCTTTCATGGCTTCCCGCAGCCCTCTGGTGGTGGGTGAAAGCAGTGCGGTGATGCCCTGAGTGCAGCTCAGTCCTGCTGCTCTGAACAGCACAGTGAACTGGTAGGAACAGAGATAAAAGTATGGACAGAGTCGAGCCTTTAGGAGACTGTACAGAGACGTCAAGCTCACAGACCTGGATAATCAAGAAAAAGGACGATTATACAATTATCAAAACATTAATAAGTATTTATTCTGTTGCATTTACTAAAAAGAAGATTTAACATCAGTGAGATCCACAATGACGAACAGATCATTTACAACAGTTTTTGCCTTTATAGGTTGTTACGCCAATACCGTGGCGTAGTTGTTAGCATGGTCGCCTCAGAGCAAAAAGGTTCCGTGTTTGCTTCCCAGGCAAGGGGTCTTTCTGTGCCGAGTTTGCCTGTTATTGTCGCGCTTCCATAGGGCTTTCTCCCAAAAACACATACATTACGCTGATTGGTTGGTGAATAAAAACTGCCTGTAGGGGTGACTGCGATGGACTGGCATTCTCATTAAATTCATTACCATATATTAAGAATATCACTAAATTAAATGGCACGTCGTAATCACCAATTTTCTATGTGTATAATATTTGTTCAATATATTATGCTAATCTGCTTAGTGCTTATAAATAATAATAAAAAATTTAAAAGAATACTTTATTCATTCCTCTAATAATGCAACAACTGTCACTCATTATATTCATTCATTTTCTTACCCGCTTATTCCCTCATTCGGGTCACAGGGTCTGCAGGGAGCCTATCCCAGCGTACACAGGGCGAGAGGCAGGGGTATACCCTGGACAGGTCACCAGTCCATTACAAGGCCACAATTAGACAAACAACCACACACGCGCACGCACACGCACCAATTTATAAATCAACCTAATGCACATGTTTTTTGGACTGTGAGAGGAAACCAGAGTACCCGGAAGAAACCCACACAAGCGCAGGGAAAACATGCAAACGCCGCACAGAAAGATCTCTGGCCCGGGAATCGAACCTGGGATCTTCTTCTTGTGGGGTGACCGTGATAACCACTACCAATGCAATTTTTTTAAAGAAATAGTGGCTTTTCATCTGAATAATCATGAGATGACTTTACAGAGCTGCTGCAAATATCCAACATGCTCTGATCATGCTCCAACATATAATTGATATCAATTAATAATGACTACAAAAGTATTTAAATATGTAATGTAAATTTCCTGCTAAAGAAGAACTAATCTTAAGCAATAGAACAGCTAGGACGGCTGAACAAGCATAAGAGCAGGTTAAACCTGTACAAACACATCTCCAGTCTTTCTCCCCAGACTCACCAGTCACTCATCAGGCTCTGCTGTACGGAGGTGTCCTGTGCCCATGGCGTACTTTTACCGGAAAAGCTGCGATTGGCACCAATCCTGGGGAAGAGTGAGAGCCACGGCAGAGACGGATGTTGCCAGTACTGCAGACACTGCTGGAAACCACAGCGAAGTTCAGGACAGCTACGAGGATCCTGAGGAGAGAAAGCGTTTAAAACGTTGTTTAGGAACGGCAGTATCATAAGTGAAATCTTTATATTATACAGGTTATAACCACCAAACTGCGCGCGCGGTGGCATAGTGGAGAGTACGATTGCCTCACAACAAGGTGGTCCCGGGTTCGAATCCCGGGCCGGGGATCCTTGTGTGGAGTTTGCATGCTCCCACCGCGCTTGCGTGGGTTTCCTCCAGTTTCCTCCCACAGTCGAAAAACATGCAGATTAGGTGGATTGGTGATTGTAAATTGTCCATAAGAGTGAATATGTGTGTGTAAATGGTTGTTTGTCCATGTGTTGCCCTGAGATGGACTGGTGACCCGTCCAGGGAGTACCCCTGCCTCTTGCCCTATGTGTGCTGGGATAAGCGCAGCAGACCCTAAGAAGATGAATGAATGAATCACCACCAAACTAGTCAGCTTTAACCAGACACTGTATGTGTGCAACTAATACACTTATATTTCTATAGCAATAATATAACATGCAACAGCACCAATGCGCCATGCAACAGCACCAATGCGCCATGCAACAGCACCAATGCGCCATGCAACAAAGGTTTCCAAACTTTTGTCAGCTGAAACCATTCGACCAAGTAATTTACTTAAAGACCCCAGAGATTTTGCGCACATTAAGAATTTTTATTGCATTTTCACTTAAAAAAAATCTATTTATTTTAAAAGTTTTAACCAATGTTTTTTATTGTTATTACACATTTGGTTCTAAAGATCAGCTTGAAATACATTATTAGTCAGTTTCTTCAAACGTATGTATATACTGGAACACCTTCGGAGAAGACCTGCCATTAACACCGTCTATACATTTAAATCCAAATTTGCAGTCATCCCTTATTGTAATTAGTGCTTTTCTTGCTGGTTTGTGTTTAGACCTTTTTTCATTTTCTACATCAACCGAACCTCTATGTTTAGCATGACTTTGGTTTTCTGACATTGTGCTTGTTGTCATGTGACAAATTAAAGAAATGATTAATATTTGTATTGTTTTATTTGGATGTTACATTCAATTCTTGCTTGTCTGTCTGATAAATAAATGCATTGTTGGGTTGTAGTCTATTACCTGTATTTGCTGTGGTAGAGGAGTGTATTCTGCCCTGCAGTGTAAGCTCAGGCCCTGCGCTTCCTCTTGAGCTTTCGGATGTTCAGCCCAGGAGAAAGAATGGGGAGAGGTAACGAGCACTCGTGTTTTCAGACTCCAGTCTGCTGGATATTCCCGACACACTTCTGGAGCGACGTCACTGTGAAGATCAGGAGGCCCTGGGCTCTAATTTTAGCAGGGAAAAAAACAGACAGATTTAATACATTTTCTAAAACGCTTATTCTCTTATTCAAGGTCACGAGGGTCTGTTCAATACGTAGAATAAAAGGCAGGTCACCAGTCCATTGTAGGGCCACATAGGCAAACAACCACACACATTCACTCCTATGGGCAATTTAGAGTTATGTTTTTAGACTGTGGGAGTACCTGGAGAAAAACCCAGCAAGTGTGTGTGTGTGTGTGTGTGTGTGTGTGTGTGTGTGTGTGTGTGTGTGTGTGTGTGTAAATTTAATACATGCAGCAATGTCGGATTTTTACTCACCTTCAGGGCAGGCGAGACTTTTTCAGCCTCAAATACATCTTCCTCAAATAAGGACTGGTCCTCGGAGAAAGAAGCAACTTCACATGACTATAAGAAAACAGTAAAATAAACATTAGTGCATATTCCTACTTCAAGTACCTCACATTTAACTATTAACTTAATTTATAACACCAATGGGCAGTGCAGAACTGGTTAGCATGGTCGCCTCACAACCAGAAGGTCCCGGGTTTGATTCCCATGTCGGGGTCTCTCTGTGCAGTTTGCAGGTACTCCGGTTTCCTCCCATAGTCCAAAAACATGTCCATTTGGCTGAATGCTATAAGTGTGTGTGATACCGAATTAGGAAATAAGTGGGCTGGAAGATGAATGAATGAATATAACTAATTTACTTAACAATTACTAAAAATATCATTGAAAATTAATAGATTGACAGAATCTTTATAATGGGTTTGTCGATCCGGGTTCGATTCAGGGCTCACATACCACCCTCCCCATGTCGTTTCTCTGTCTAACCCCAATAAAGACAGAAAATAAAAAAAATGGTGGTGGCCACCCATTGAAACTGGTAGTGCAGTGGTTTGTGTATTGGACCGTTATTTCGTTTTCCAGGACCACCAAGCTGCCAACGCTGGGCCTCTGAGCAAGGCCCTTAGATATACACATAAGTTAAGTCAACATTAGAATGAATTAAAAAAACAATCAAAATCATGTAATATACTTTATTTCTTTCTTTTAGACAGAATCTAAAAAATAAAGTTTGGAACTTTTTTCTCTACAGTTACTTTAACACAGCGGTGTGTTAGCTTGATTGTTAGCAACATTTAAAAACGCGTTATTTCTCTGCATTTAAACAATAAAGACTTTAAATTTTGTGTAAATAGTTAATAGATTTATACAGTTCATTATTTATGCACTTATTGGTTGTGTGTGTTTTTACTTTTTTCCCGTTCCAGTCTTCTGTATTAAAGCGACTTTCTATCAAACAGGTGGCGCTTCTCCGTGCTGAATCTCCGCCGTCACTTAAAGCACTTAGCAGCGGTTTACCCTCCGCACTGTTCTCGGGACAGTTTCTTTTCTTTGGGCTGTTGTACGTGTTTTCGATGTTAGCGAACGGGTTTCTGCGCTTTACTCCTCCACCGCTTGCTGTTCGGCTAGAAGTGTTAAGCAGAGGTCCCGGAGAGAACGGCCGGATTTCAGCTCCAGTCGAGCCGCTGGACGTTGCGGTCGCACTCCGGTTCACCACAGCGCTCCTGGCCCGCTTTCTCCTCATCCGAAGGACATCACACGGCTTCTTAAAACTCGGGGAGTAATAACTCGGATCGGTCATCGTGCAAATGGTTGAAAATAAACGTTAAATTGACGTGAAATAAACGTTACATACGGTGAAACGGAGACAATAAAAACCTGCACAAAAGCCGCGTCCGTTTCTTTACTTTTTTTCCATTCTGAAATTCGCGCGTGACGTAAAAACGACAGCTGCCGGTCCCACCCCGTTCAAAACAACCAAAGCGGCGTTTACTTTACGCAGACTTTAGCCATATACCCATTCTCCCGTACAGCCCCACGTGACCCCGACTGCACAATTGCTGCGTCAACACTCAGTACTTAAGGTTTTTTTTAACGACAAATTTAAAGTTCCTTTGAATGTACAATAAAAGCCTCCAAAATGACTAAACGTAGGCATGTATTATGGTAAACTAATACTCTACAGGACTTTCATATTTAAAGTTTGTAAAATAATTAAAATAGTTATTTAAAAACAAAAAACACCACGTGTATAATAATTATAATATAATATTATAAAGGCAGCGCGGTGGAGGAGGGACATGCAGTATATTGGTAGGAGAATGCTGAGGATAGAGGATGGAGGTCCCGAGTAGGAGGAAAAGAGGAAGAGCAAAGAGGAGGTTTATGAATGTGGTGAGGGAAGATATAGCAGGTAGTTGGGGTGAAAGAGGCAGATGTAGCGGACAGGGTAGTGTGGAGAAGAGTGATCCGCTGTGGCGACCCCTAACGGGAGCAGCCGAAAAGAAGAAGAAGAAGAAGAAGAAGAAGAAGAAGAAGAAGAAGAAGAAGAAGAAGAAGAAGAAAGGCAGCGCGGTGGCGTACTGGTTAGCATGGTCGCCTCAAAATAAAAAGGTCACATGTTTGATTCCCGGGCCAGGTATAGTTCTGTGCATAGTTTGCATGTTCTCTCCATGTGTTTTTAATTTTTATATTGCGTGGGTTTCATCCAGGTACTCCGGTTTCCTCCCACCGTCCAAAAACATGTACATTAGGTTGACTTGTACCCTGGAATAAACCCACACATACACAGGAGAACATGCAACATTACCACAGAAAGGCTCGAACCCGGGCCATATAACTGTGAGGCAACAGTGCTAACCACTAAGCCACCATGCTGCCCTATATCATTCATTCATTCATTCATTCATCTTCTACACCAACTTCTTCCCTAATTCTGTTTGAAAGGGCAAAAGGCAGGTGGGCTGCACCCTGGACAGGTATTTAATATTATATTAGTCATTAATTCATTCATCTTCTAATCTGCTATGTGTGTGTGTGTGTGTGTGTGTGTGGGGGGGGGTTATCTATGTGTGGCCCTGCAATGGACTGATGGCCTGTCCAAGGTGTACCCCTGCCTCTCGTCCTATGTGTGCTGGGATAGGTGTCAGCAGACCTCCGTGGCCCCGAATTAGGGAATAAGTGGGTAAGATGAATGAATGATGAATTGAATATTATATTATATTATATAATAGTGCTTTATTATAGTGATTTCATTAGCGTTAGTTACATAATTATTTTGGTTTTATGTAATTCTATATTTGTTTACAAATAATTATTATCTATAAAAACACATTTACAAAGTAAATCCTTGTTTTTTGTGGGCAGCATAACCAGTTCCTGCTTTTCATCCAATAATATTTTCTGCAGGCTCGAAATTAATATCCAGAATTCTGTGATAGGTGAATCATTCATTTACCATGTTAAAGGATTTTTTTGTAATTTGTTTCCTCATATCTTAACCCACTCCTTCAATGTCATGCCTTTAGATTAATGGAAGTGTTTTTTTTTAACTCTGACCACATTTAATCCCCCCCCACCCCCCTTACCATTATCATTCGTGATTAATCACGGTGTGAAATCTGCAAGCGGATCTTGGTTGGAACGACAGCAGACGGGATTAGTTAAGGCAGACGAGTTTACAGAGGTCACTGCCCTGCCCATTGATTGTGTTGGCCGTCAGCGTTGATGCGGGAAAGAAGCGTCGACTTGATAAATGGTGTGTAATTGATAGGTGAGAGATCCTGACTCTTAATCAGGAAAGGAATCTTCAGGCTAAATCAGTTTGAATATAGAAAATCGAGGAGGTATCAAGTGTAAATACGTGAGGCAGAATTTTAAGCACGAAGGTCCTTTACCAAAGTCTCGTCGATTTATCAGTTCCAGTCTGAGCTTTTTTTTTTTCAATAGCTTCACTTTTCTCTGAGTTTTAGTACAACAATATTATAATTGCCGTAATTAACTGCACAAACAGGGGGCCGCCTCACAACAAGAAGGTTCCGGGTTTGATTCCCGGGCTGGGGTTCTTTCTGTGCAGAGTTTGTTATCCTCCGGGTACTCTGGTTTCCTCCCCCAGTCCAAAAACATGTAGATTAGGTTGACTGGTGATTCTAAACTGATAGGTGTGTGTGTGTGTGTGTGTGTGTGTGTGTGTGTGTGTGTGTGTGTGTGTGTGTGTGTGTGTGTGTGTGTGT